>CM045890.1:56479958-56517458 GCA_025169545.1 Anguilla japonica
TGAAATGAAGTGGAGGGAACGGGAAGACAATTAACCGCCGGCTCTTTATCTCGGCCGCGCAGTCGCGCGCGGGTTCCGTGCCGCCGTGGCGACGGCAGGCGGGAGAAATCATTCCGCCGCGTTTGAGGATTTTTTTTTTTCTTTTTTTTTTCCTTTTTTTTTGTTTATCTCGTTTTTTCAATTAACCTCCGCGATTTAACTCCCCATCATAAAGCGGGGCGCGTTTGCTCTGAAGAACAAATAAGAATCGCCTCGTTCCCACCGTCCGCCCCCCCCCCTCTTTCTCGTCACGGGGTTTTTTTTCGGTTTTGTTTTTTTTAATCCAGCTGCTTGTTCGGTTCTTCTGTATCTTTGTCGTTTCAAGGAAACCGGGCTGTAAATTCCTGATTGAACAAGAATCCCTCAAATGTGGCTTTGAAAATGTTGAAAGTTGGTGATAACCCCCCCCCCCCTCCGCCCCCCCCCCCCCCCCCCCCCCCGTCCTTTATTTTCTGCTTCTCTTCTCACTGGACCTCGTTCCTCTGTCCGTGAGTGGGCAGCGGGTCCACTGCGGGCTAACGAACGCCGGGGCGGCCATTTTAAAAACACGTCCTCGGCCCTCAGCCTCACCATCTCAAAGCCCTCTTTTCACTTCCTGCATTTGTGTCAACACAGAACTGGCACGGCTTTGAGAAAACGCGCTGGTGCTGTTCACACATGGTCAAATGTCCAGTGTTAATTAAACTATGAACAGTGTCAATTCAACTCTTAACAGAGTTAATTCAACTCTGAACAGAGTTCATTCAACTCTTAACAGAGTTAATTCAACTCTTTACAGTGTTAAGTCCACTTTTAACAGATAATATTTGGTATTTACATCTACACAGTGACCTCCATAATGTTTGGGACAAATGCATATTTTTCTACATGGTGAAACCTAAGAGTATAAAAATTCCCCCTAAACAAAAGCTGAGTGTGTGCTTTAACCACATGGGAATTTTTTTGATTAAAAAACTTTGTGAAGTAATCGTGAAGTACAGGGCCAAATCAAGACAGAAATATGAGTCTTTGTCTCAAACATTATGGAGCTCACTGTATATATTTATATTTAATGTATATTTAATCACAATTCCTCCTTATTCCGTCTTCAACAGAGAGCAATTTAACGGTGGCCAATGCGCACTCTAGACCCAACAGGAAATTATCCCCACACTGGTGACTATTTCAAGCATTAATTTTTGATTGCCACTAGAACTAGACAGTCTACTGGGAACAGTTAATCAGACCCGGTTAAAAAAAATTAATTGGCTCTAATTAAGCACGAGCCCCTGGAAATACTGTTTGAATGGAAATGAATTGCGGTAAATTGTAATAACAGACGTACTGTTCGCTTCGGAGGAGAAACGATTCTGACGGCAATCAGCCCTCGATCTGGGAAAAAATAAAATAAAATTTAAAACGAAGTCCCGAGCCGTTCGGCGAAGCCGTAGCGCCCTTGGCCGAAAGGGTGTTTGAACACGTCCCGTCAGCCATTGTTAACGGCGCATTCGCGGTGTTTGCCCCATACAAAAAATTTTAAAAAGCCATCGGCGATCTCCGAGGACCACTTCTGTACCGCGGATTTCACGCTATGGATGATGCGCTTGAGTGGCGGGGGGCGAGGGGGCGGGGGGAGAGAGAGCCGCTCCGTTTCCGCGGCGCCGGCTGGTTTGCTTGTTTCAGCACTAAAAGTCCGCGGGGATCGGGTACTTAGCAACCGCGCGCGCGGGTCGCGGCAACGATTCGGTGTCAACGGCGCAGTTCACACAGATTAATCTGCCACTTTATGGAGCCGACGGGGGACGTGCGAAGCGTAGCAGGAGCGGGCGGGGCGAACATTATGGATCACTTTATATGTGTGTGTGTGTGTGTGTGTGTGTGTGTAGGGATTTTTCAGCTTTACTGGACAGCACAGTGTTGAGAGGCAGGAAGACTGGGGAGCGAGAGAGATCTGAACCGACGACATGGCAGCTTGGAATGACCATGTGGTCAGCTATGCGATGAGACACTCCATCATGGATCAGACTTTGGGTGCAGTGTGAATCTGAATCAGACTCATATTGGAGCATACACCCTGGTACTCAGTCTGAATCTGTATCAGACTCAGTGTGAATCTGAATCAAACTCATAGTGGAGCATACACCCTGGTACTCAGTCTGAATCTGTATCAGACTCAGTGTGAATCTGAATCAAACTCATAGTGGAGGTTATAGGCTACCCTGACTGAGCCTCAGTGTGAATCTGAATCAAACTCATAGTGGAGGTTATACCCTGACCGAGCCTCAGTGTGAATCTGAATCAGACTCAATATGAATCTGAATCAGACTCATAGTGGTGTTTACACCCTGGTCCTCAATGTGAATCTACAGCTGACTAAACAGGGTTTGTTAAATGGAGATTGCCGGTTTGAATCCCACAGCAGTTGCACTGTTGTGGTACCTTAAGGTAAGACCCTTCACTTTAAGTGTTTCAGCATCCAGCTTTATGACACCTATTCCCCCAACGTTACGGTTTATCAGTCAGATGCCGCCGGTGCACTGTTGGCATGTCAGCATTGTTTAAAAAAAAGATTGTGCCATTCTTAAGCGCACTCCTACCTTGATTATAGTAACATATGACCCCCTGCTACGTAGCCGTTTTCCCGTAGCGAATTTGGCGCGCGATGAGGACGCTCTCTGTCAGAGGGATGCGCTCCAGCGTCCGGTTCTGTCCGGCACAGACCGGTTAAGTAGCCGTGACCGATACGCGCTGAGGCCTGGCCACACCGCGGCGTTTAAATCTCAGCGAGCGATCGGGGCTCGCGCGGAGTTTGAAGGGAGGGTTTTTCGGGGACGGTGCCCAGCCTACTGTTCCTCAGCCTGTTGTGTTCATTTATTTGCCTTATTTGGCTTCAGAAGTCCCGAGCAACTGCGCAAAAAACTGCCCCAAAGTAAAATCTATTTCTGCCGGCGGATATCTTGTTGTTTATTTGTTCTTATAAATGCTTTTTATCAGCCTTTTTTTCTGCTTCCTCTTTCCAGCCCAGGGTGGAACGCCTGCTGGTAAACGAGTGTCTGAGTCACCCCTGCAGCCTCTGAAACATGCGCAGACCCCCAGCCGAGCTGCGCAGGCACTCTGCAGTCCCCCAGCCGAGCTGCGCAGTTCATCATTTATGTTTGTAATCAGTCACTGCATTACTGTGCGTCATTGGACTGCACTGCAGTAAACAGTCACATGCATATGACCGTGACTCAGTAGCGTGTGTTATGCAGCCTACAGGGCCTCGCCACAGGTGAAGTGTACTGTTGGACGGTTGGTAAGACTTTTTGTGCTCTTCCGGACATTTTGCGTGTATGAGCAAATGTTCTTGTGTGTGGGTGTGTGTGTGTGTGACCGTGTGTCCGTGTGTGTGTGTGTGTGTGTGTGTGTATTGGTGTGCATATACGTATGTGTTGATGTGTTTATTCAATGCTAGCTGTTTGCCCTCGAGTTCTGTTTGTCAGTGTATGTGCTGCCCTCTTCAGACAGATAGGGGTACTGCAACTCCCAACAGTGAGGCAGTGGCTTTCTTAGTCAATGCCAGTGGACCAGGAAGTATACTCCACTGCAGTGGTAACCAACCCTGGTCCTGCAGATCTACCGTCCTGTAGGTTTTCATTTCAACCCTATCAAAGCACACCTCCTTCAACAGCTAGAGATCTTTGTTGAGCTGCTAATTAGTAGAGTCAGGAGTGTCAAATTAGGGTTGGAATGGAAACCTACAGGACAGTAGATCAGCAGGAGCAGGGCTGGGTAGCCGTGCTCTAGCTGTTGAATGAGGTCTATGTACTGGCCACACAAACACACACACACACACACACATGCTCACACTCACTTATACACATGCACACACGCACACATGCATGCATGAACGCACACAAGCACACACACACAAACACACACGCGTACACACACACACACATGCGTGAACGCACACACAGACGTGCACATATACATGCACACGCACACACACACACACACACACACACACACATATGAACTCTCTCTGTCTCTCTCTGCTTTCTCTCTCTCTCTCTCTCTCTCTCTCTCAAACATACAAAGTGAGCACCAGCTGGAATGCTGCCCTGTGATGCCTTCAACACATCTCACCAACACTCGCTGGTCACAGCTTCTTTTTTTTTCCCGCCAAAAAAAAACGGGGGAAGGGTCCCTTTAAAGCCATTTCATCAACTGCTAAGCTTCAGCCGGCTGGAGCCCCACGCAGCCGAGGCAGTTGCGCGATCGCATCGTTCAATTTATTGCCCCGGCGTGCACGTGAGATACAGTTTTAATACGCGGGATTCAATTAATTTCGTTTGTCGTCTTTATTGACGAGCTGCGCTTTTAATTTGAATGCACGAGCGAGCGGCGGGCTGCGCTCTTAATTTGAACGCGCCGCGCCTGCCGGAGGCGGCTGATCGCCTTCCGTGCGGCACGAGCGAATCGCGCGAGTCCTGAAACGGCTCAATTTCGCTCGATCGATGTTCGGGGCGTCGTCCGAACCGTCCTCCCTCAGATTAACGGCCGAAACCCGACGGCGCGGCGTCTCCCCGCGAGCTTTTTAACCGGGGATAGACTCCCACAAAAAAAAACGAAAAACATCCCCGTGTCCGGAAACGCCGACGGATTTCGACAAATAAATAAATTTTAAAAACGCAGCGGCGGCCGCCGAGCTTCGGGACGAAGCTAATGGCGCGTAGACGCCTAACGACGCGTCCCGTAACCCACGGCGACGGAGGGCCCGCCCACTGCGAGCCCAGATTGCGAGGCGAGGTAATTAGGGAGAGAGAGAACAAACACCGGCGTCGGGTAAACACACACACACACACACACACACACACACACACACACACACACACACACACGGTGATGTTGCCCCACAGTAAAGGTTCCGCGAGAAATATTACCGAGGGCGACACGATAAAAACGGCGTGAAATCCTCGCCGTGAACCCACGAACGCAATTAGCGCCCGGCAAACCGCTTCGCCGACGCGAATACTTTTCACGAAACTGTAGGAGAAGCACTTTTTTTGCATTGTTTCACACCTATGTGAAACTCCACCGTACCCATTAGAGTTGGTTTAATGTTACTACATTCATGAATAACATATTAACCTTTATGAAATAAGAGGGAAGGCCATGACGTATAACTGTTTTACTATCTGTGAACTCAGTTTGTAATCCGTTTATATACTGACCTCAGTTTATACACACGCTAGTACATATTAGCTGATCAGTTATAAATATGTAATACACCTTTTTGCACTCTATACAGCAATACTGTGTTCCAAACGCAGAAAAGGCTGTAAAATAAAAGTGAATTCATTTTGACAGTAAACTAAACTTGAATTAATTCAGGAATAAAACTAAAAAATGGACATTCTTAAAAAAAAAAAATGTTTAAAAAAATATGCTGAAAGCGGAAAACAAAGAAATTATTCATAAGTACGTGTCCTGTGCTTACAGATAAAACATGTTGGTGACAACAAAACTAGTCCAGGTGATTAAAAAAGGTGGCAGATGGGTAAATATATTTAGATGAGAATTTCGATTGGATTGAATTGAGTGTAGAGTGCACATGTGGGGATGAGGGGGGCAGGTAGGGGGTCCTTGGACAGTTTCCTACACGAATCACTGACTCAGAACAACACGACACCTGTGTGTGGGCTGCCACCTGCCCGGGGAAGACTCCTGTACCTGGACTGAGAAAATACAGACGCAACCGAATGGAGAAAGGGTCATGTGAGCTGTGTGTGAGGGGGGTGTGAGGGGTGTGTGGGGGATGTGTGAGGTGTGTGTGAGGCTTGTGCTAAATGTGTGTGAGGTGTGTGTGAGGGGAGGTGTGTGAGGCTTGTGAGGGGTGTGTGTGAGGTGTGTGTGGGGGGGGTGTGAGGGCTGTGTGAGGGGAGGTGTATGTTGAGGCGTGTGGTAGGCGTGTATTAAACGTGTGTTAAGCGTGTAAAAACATGAGGCCGAGCCCCTCACACAGTACAGCAGCCAGCAGGACAGCCGTGAGGAGCCCAGCGCCAGCCCCCCCCCCCCCCTCCTGCCCCCCCGCCCCCCCCAGGAGAGGAGGCAGGCGATAAGGACACAATTACACCTTCCATGCGCACGGGCGCCAGCATCGCGCGCTAGAGCCGCGGCCCTGTCAGCCCGGATGCAGGGGGAATAAACATGCAGGTGAATAAAGCCCTGAATGGTCTGTGTGGGGGGGGGGGGGGGGGGCGCAGGCTGGTCTGAGCGCTTATTTGAAGGCGACGAGTTTTAAATGGTGAAGTCTGGGCTTCTTATTAACTGCATGGCTACAGGCAACGGGAGAGCTGGGACCCTGCGTGCTGCTGATAAGCACACACACACTCACACACTCACACACACACACTCAAACACACACACACACACACACACACACACTCACACTCACACACACACACACACACACACACACACACACACTCACACACACACACACTACACACACACACACACACACACTCACACTACACACACACACACACTCACTCACTCACACACTCACACACTCACACACACACACACACACACTACACGCACACACACTCACACACACACTCACACACACACACACACACACACACACTCACTCACACACACATACACACACACACACACGTGAAAATATGTATGTCTGGACAGCAAACTCCTAGGATGTCTCCAACACCTCTGAGCACATATAAGCTCCTCCCAGCTACCGTATTTCAGCCAATCAACATTCAGTGTGTTCTCTCAGCCTTCCCTAATGCTCCTTTCTCATCATTAAATATTCCTACCATTTGCTTGTATGTTCTATGTTTATTTTTTTTAACTGCATGCAGCATTTTTTTTAAAAAACAAACTAAAACACAGAGTACCATCAGTCCTGCCAGGTTTCCCTGACGATCAGCCCGGAGTATTGTGCACACGAGCATATGTCTGGGTTAAAACTGCCCCCGTCCCAGAGAGAATCGGTCTGAAACGTCCGATCCATCGTCCCCAACGTGCTGCCTGTCCTTTCATTTCCTTCCTGTTCTTTGTTGGAATTCCGTCAGGAAATCTTCTCAGAATTTCAGTCAGTCATATTTCACGTCCCTGGCGGGGCTCTAAGTGGAAAGGATTTGCAGAATTGGATCAGAAAATAGCTTGTTTGACCTGAGAAGACACAAATGATGTTCTCTGTTCTGTGAACTCTGTTCGCACATTGAATTTTTAAAAGCTAAAAGTGACATTGTTGTTGCTAATTTTTTTTAAATCTCCATTAAAAAAGAAAAAGGTAAAGTGTGAGCTCAAACATCTGGCTAACTTTAAACAGTTAGTTGCAAAGCATGGTGTGTGTATGGTAAGATATGCCTGAAAGTCAGTCTTAGTAGATGATTAAATGTATGTCATGTATGTGTCTTTTTTCTGTCCTGTGAAAATACGACAGGATTCACCCTAATCGCCTTGGTTACCTGTCCGGGATTTTTGGGTTGAGGATGCACGGGAGAAACATCAACCCTACAGACCGACTACAGCATAGCTGTGAGGTAAGGATGGGTCAGAGGAGGACACCTCGGTACAGCACACCCACACACACACACACACACACACAGTATGCACCCACACCCACACACACACACACACACACACAGTATGCACCCACACCCACACACACACACACACACACACACACACACACACACACACACACACACACAGTACGCACCCACACCCACACATACACACACCCACACCCACACACACACACAGTATGCACCCACACCCACACACACATACACACACACACACACACAGTATGCACCCACACCCATACACACATACACACACACATACAGTATGCACCCACACCCATACACACATACACACACACACACAGTATGCACCCACACCCACACACACACACACACACACACACAGTATGCACCCACACCCACACACACATACACACACACACACAGTACGCACCCACACCCACACACACATACACACACACACACACACACACAGTATGCACCCACACCCACACGCACACACACACACCACACACACACACACACACACATACACACACACACACAGTATGCACCCACACCCACACACACATACACACACACACACAGTACGCACCCACACCCACACACACACACACAGTATGCACCCACACACACACACACAGTATGCACCCACACACACATACACACACACACACACACACACACGCACACACACATACACACACACACACACAGTATGCACCCACACCCACACACACATACACACACACACACACACACAGTATGCACCCACACCCACACACACACACACGCACACACACCCTGCTGTCACTATGCATGCATTGCTCCCGCAGTGATTTCTGGTATTCGTAATGTAACCGTGGAAACGCATTAGGAGCTTATGGCGGACCCCGATGTTCCCTAATGACCTGCACAGCTTCCTGCTCACTTCCCTCTGGTCCGTGCCCATTGGGCTGCTGCGTTCGCTCCTTTTTTACACACCGAAACACAGGAGCCGTACAGCGACCGGCGCTGGCTATGGGGGCAGAGTGATCTACGGTTGTTTGGAGGGGGGGGGGGGGGGTGGGGGGGCAGTCCTAAAACTCCCTTTCAGCGAGGGACGTGCTGGAATGCGTGCGGTGTGTTGAAAAGGAAACGGTTGCGATCGAATCGCTTTTTGAAAATGATTGTTGTTATTCCACGGTGCGCGGTTGAGCGGAGGCAGGTTGGCGGGCCTCGCTCGGCCTCCCTCTCTCTCTCTCTCTCTCCCTCGCTCGGCCTCTCTCTCTCTCTCTCTCTCTCTCTCCCTCGCTCGGCCTCTCTCTCTCTCTCCTCGCTCGGCCTCGGCCTCTCTCTCTCAAATCGCTCGGCCTCTCTCTCAGGGGCTCGAGAGAGATCTCAAATGCTCGAGAGAGGTCGAGGGAGAGAGGAAGCGAGGGAGAGAGAGAGAGAGCGAGAGGGAGAGAGATACAGAGAGAAAGAGAGAGAGAGGGATACAGAGAGAGGAAGCGAGGGAGAGAGAGAGAGATACAGAGAGAAAGAGAGAGAGGAAGCGAGAGAGAGATACAGAGAGAGAGAGATACAGAGAGAAAGAGAGAGAGAGGGAGAGAGAGAAAGAGAGAAAGAGAGAGAGAGAGGAGCGAGAGAGCGAGAGAGTGAGGGAGCAGGGCCCGGGAGGAAACGATAAGGGAGGGAGAAGCGGCAGTGAGTTGGGGGAGAGCGAGGACGACGCCCATAAGCCATAAACGCGCGGTGGGCCGGGGGGGTGTGACAGCCCATCCCTCAGGGAAACGGGGCGCTCTGGTTTCGGTGCGCCCCGAGTTTTATAAATAGTCGCCGCCGCACTTTAGAAGGAAACGGGAAGTTGTCGAGTCGCAGCGGTGAGATCCACTTATTTATTTATTTATTTATTTATTTATTTATTTATTTATCTATCTATTCTCCCCCAGAGGGTGGGGGCTCTTCAGCAGGGGCAGGCGGGGTGGACTGCGGCTGGAACATCAAAGCGTGCGGACCGGCGGAAATCTAACGTTCCCCTGGAGGGCTCGGGAATTCTCCCGGAGCGCTAAGATTCCGGAATCGTATTCCAGGTGCGCTTTCCGAGGGGTCGAGCGCGGTCGCGATGATTGGAATTTTGTGGGGGGGGGGGGGGGGGGGGTGGTGGGCCGGGGGGGACTCGATCAAACGGCGAGTAAATGCGTGGCGGTCCGTCACATCACTTGCGGCGTTCGAAAGCTGGAAGCGCGAAAAGTGGTCGAGGTCGATTTAAAAAAAAATTTTTTTTTGGAAAGTGGACCGGCCAAAGATTTGAATTTCAAAGCCGCATCAGAAGGAGCTGTCTCCAATTTGCACAAGGGTGTAGCCACCAGCAGCTGCACTTTGAAACTCAATATCGCTTCACATTTTAAAAAAAATAAATTTTAAGTATCGTAGCGGTGAGCTACAAGATGTTGATAAGACAGCAATCAGCACCAAGGTCATACAGCTTCCATGTGATCATCTGTTTTAGGAGCTGCGAGGTCTTGCTGTCGTACGATCACCCAATAGATAACAGTGGTGACGTTTTTTTCCCGGAAGCAATTCGCACAGCCCCTGAAGTGTGGTTGTTTACTACCACATCAGGTATAATTAAAAAGAAAATGACAAAAAGAAATGCAATGCACCACACAGTGGCTATGACCGTTATAGCATTCAATAATTATGATCGCGATACGTCGCATATACTTTGAAGAGTAGGTTTTTTTGGAATGTTGATGAACTCCATTCAGTGTCGGTGTTCTGGAATGGAACACCATCGCTTTCAATTACCAGCAGTGCTTGTTACATTAGCCATGGTTCAGTTAAGAACATTCTAATTGCAGAGTTGTGATCGCTCACTTTAAAGGGTTAAATGAAACATTACATTACATTAGAGGCATTTAGCAGAAGCTCTTATCCAGAGAAGACAAACTAGACTCTTTGGCCTGAGCAAAAGTCTGCATACATGCACAGAGCCCCCCAGCCCCCCCCCCCCCCCCCCCAGGGAGTTTCAAGGCCTTGCAGTGGAGATTCATGCTGGATTTATCCATAACTGACACACTGCTACGTTCTCTGGGGGGGGGGGGGGGATTAATTCCGTTTGTACAGCTCTGAGGAGATGAAATGTAAATATCCGTTTCGAGCCGAGCTCCGCTCTGTCTGCAACCACCGCCACCTGCGAAAGCCAGACTCAGAGCGCTCGGCCTGCGATCCGGAGCCCTCTCCGGCGGGTCTGGAGACGAGCCGGGCCGGTAGCGAGCGCCGCACGCGCGCTGTCCCGCGTCCCGCCTCCCGCTAAATGTTTCAATTTAAATGCAAAGCGGCGGAACGGCGTGGGCCGTAGATCAGAGGGCTCGCGGGCCCATAAATAACGTCCGGCCCGCGGCCGCTCCCGCCCCGTCCCACACGAGGCCTCGTAGCGCGACCGCCGTCCGGCGCGCTTAGCGCTAGCGTCTTTTAAAAACCCGGCGCCGCGCTCAGCTCCGACGCGATTAATCCCGCCTTCTGGCCGCCTGAACCGCCGGAGCGGCGTGTGTGTGTGTGTGTGTGTGTGTGTGTGTGTGTGTGTGTGTGTATAGTGTGTGTGTGTGTGTGTGTGTGTGTGTCTGTGTGTGTGTGTGTATAGTGTGTGTGTGTGTGTGTGTGTGTGTGTATAGTGTGTGTGTGTGTGTGTGTGTGTGTCTGTGTGTGTGTGTGTATAGTGTGTGTGTGTGTGTGTGTGTGTCCTCCAAGCGCCTGCCTTCGCTTCGTCTGCGGTGCAATGGTGAGGAAAACCGGATTTGGAGCCGAGAGGTTGCGGGTTTGATGCCCTGCCGGGGCATTGCCCGTCGTGCCCCGCGAGCGAGGCACAGCGATATCCGATCGGTTATCCAAATGGACTGGATGAGCATCTGCTAAATGCTGATTGGATGTAATTTCACTTAGAGTGGTAGGAAGGGTGAGGAGTTTGGAAGGCGGAAATATTCGCTGCCACATGAAATCATACAGGCCATTCAGCCCAACTAGTGAGCAACCAACCCTGCTCCTGGAGATCTACCATCCTGTAGCTTTTCATTTCAACCCTAATTCGGCACCCCAGACTCTACTAATCGGCAGCTCAACAAGATCTCTAGCTGATGACTGATGTGCAGAGTCAAAGATTTAGCATCTCTTTTTATAATATTTTTGCAACGTAATTAAATAAATGTTCAGTGTTAATTCTACTCTCAATAGAGTTTTGTGTGAAGGGATAAAATGAATTCCAGGTGAGCTTTTGTTAGCCAGGTGTGGACCAGGTGAACCTCCTTGTGCTCTGACCGTTTTTTGGAGATCGCTTTGAGTGCACGCATGATCCAGTATCCCTAATCCAGAACTGGGCAGGCTGTGTTCCAGAACCGCAGACTGCGGGTCCTCTCAGGACCTGAGGGTCCGCCCTGTCGGGTTTGGTTCCGACCGCACACAGGTGTCCTTCCTCCCCCTCGCCCACCCACACGGTGTTTTCCGGAGAGTGAAAAAAAGGTTCCCAGGAAAGGGTTAAAATCCGGGTTGCCGTGGTGTTGAGCGCCTCGACGGTCAACCTGGCTTAATAAAAAAATAAATAAATAAAATCTTTGAAATTTTAATTACCGTGCAATTAACCCGGGCGATCCGCGGCGGGCGAGGGACGGCGTTTGCTGAGGGACGCGGTTAACAAACTGGATTTACGTCGCAGCGCTGGTCTCTGGCGCCGGCCAAAATCAATTTTAAGCAGCGCGGTGTCAAGGTAAACACAATTACCGGGGTAAATACAGTGCGGAAGAGCCAAGGCACTTATCCCGCGGCTCCTGACTCCAGCCACAGGCATTCAGATTCAGATCAGAGCTGCTTCACTGAAAAGCTGCCGTCTCCCAACCCTTCAAATCGAAAAAATATATAATGTGATCATCTTTGGAAAATTCAAGGTACATCCCTCTTATTCAGAGGCTCTCTATCAACATTTCCTCTATCAGCGTTCCACTCCCCAAAAAAGGAAAACCGAACAGAATTCCCAGAATTTTCCTGATGTTCCCGCTTTATCCAGCGATATCCCAAACGTCTGCTGTATGCATGCGGCTTTCCCGTTCCTGCCCTAATGGCAGCCCCTGGATTTTAACGAGCTGTTAATTGTTCCTAATTAGACGTGTTTAATGTCTAATTAAGGGACAGTTTGAGACATCCTGGTTTTAAGAGATCTGATCATGTGACCCCGAACTGGCCAGCTTCCTGTGCGGCAGCGGCGTCGTCGCGTTCAGTTCGGCACGGAGGACGCACGCGCACGTGGGGATCTCCTTCCGGAAAATTCTGCCAGGCCGGATCAGTCGGTCTTTACTCACAGCGATATTCAGGCCGAGCGTGACCGCGATCCGCACGCTAGCGCTTTCCCGCCAAACGCCGTCGCCGTTCACCGCACGTTTGCCCCGCGGCGACCTTGACCGTCTGGGAAGCCTGATGGAAATGACCTTCAACCCCCCCCCCCCCCCCCCCCCCTTCCCCCCCCCCATGCAGCCTCACGCTGTGACGTAACCATGGAAATAATAACAGTCGGAGGAACCTGACGCCGTTTGATAGTAATGCCCACGTGTGCAGGGGGGGTTGGCGGGGGGGGGGGGGGGGGCACGGAGGGGGGCAGTGGAGGGGGGGGGGGGGCGGCTTTTCGATGCGGACGCGATAAAGACTCCGCGGCTCTGGAGTACAGTGCCATTCGTCATCGAGCGGCAAGGACAATCGCGATCATCTCTCTCACTCGGCCGGCTCATCAGTCTTCCCCACCCCCCCCCCCCCCACAGCCCCCCCATCCCGCCCCCCCCCCCCCCCCTCGGTGGGTATCAGGATCAATCTGCGCTCGTTTATATTAATCATCTCCTGTTTGCCAAACTGCCCAAAGTCAGTGGAGGACAACGGAAACAAAAACCTCCCCGCGGAAAAAACAAACAAAAAAAACAAACCTGCCGTTCCCCACACACCTGCGTGTGTACATCACATCACAATATAACGGCCTCGTAAAACCGTTCAGCTGCGCTGACTGGCTCAGGAGACGCATCGAAAACCCAATCCATCCTCCTGTTAGTCTGAATTGAAGCATTATTTTTTTAGTACATCATAAAAATGGTAGCAACAAGAAGTTGATTCAATGCATACATACAGAAGTATATTTACAATTTTTTTATTTTGAAATTTATAAGGTGCATTCGTCTTCATATATGTGAACACAAACACACACACACAGGTCTTAAAACACAGATTGCGTGTTTGGGTAATAAGGGGTAATCTGAGATCTTTTATTCCTAATGGGGATACAGAACATTACATTACAGACATTTAACAGACACTCTTATCCAGAGCGATTCACACAACCTTTACACAGCATTTACACTGCATCCATTTATAAAGCTGGATATATACTGAAGCAATGCTGGTTAAGTACCTTGCTCAAGGGTACAACAGCAATGTCCATCCTGGGAATCGAACGTATGACCTTATGAGGTTACAAGCCCAGTTCCTTACCCATTATGTTACACTGCCACCCCGTGTTTTCCCTGTATGGTACACACTGTGTACTTATAGATGCTTATATACACAGTAGATAAATACTCTATAGGCCAATGTATAATTTTGACGTACTGTTCCTCTGACAGATTCCAATAAGGACAGCATGTGAGTTTCATACTCGGCCATAACATGTACAGTATGTACAGTACATGGGTTCTCAGCCCGAGGGACAGTGTCCTCTCACAGCAAGGAGGTTGCGGGTTCGAATCCCGGCCGAGAGCCTCTCTGTGTGGAGTTTGCATGTTCTCCCCCCGTGTCCGCGTGGGTTTCCACTGGGTACTCCGGTTTCCTCCCACATTCCAAAGACACGCAGGTCAGGCTGTTTGGAGACTCTAAATTGCCCATAGTGTATGAGTATGTGAGTGAATGGTGTGTGTGCCCTGCGATAGATTGGCGGCCTGTCCAGCGTGTATTCCTGCATCTCGCCCAGTGCATGCTGGGATAGCGCACGACCCTGCTCAGGATAAGCGGGTATAGATAATGGATGGATGTTAGTTTCCCTTCCCTCTAAAAATTATAATTAAATAAATAAAAATACACAAAAACATTTCCTCTTTGTTGTCCCCTCCCACACAATTTACTGCCACATAGTAAAATGTTAGTGTTAAATCGACTCTTTCAGAGTTGGCTACATACGGTCCCTCCCTACTGGACTCGTATTCTTTTAAGAGTGGAATTAACACTGGACATTTTCCTGTGCAGTTAGAATCACACTCATTAGTTGCATGATGAATGTTGTCGATTGTGCCAAACTAAATTGAAATATGATGCATAAGAAAAATTCGCAAAACGTGGCCCATACACCCACCGCATGCGCAAGAAAGACATCGTTATTTCTACCATCGCATTCTTAATCAATAAGATTATAATCAGGCACACATAGCTGCAGTTTGAATTCTAAAACATTATGAAAAAAATCAATGGTGATAATGCAGTTAAAAAGCATGAATTTCTGCGAACATTGTTGATGTCATCTGTTAACAATGTACCTTAGATGAAAGTTAAATAACATTGGTAGGCTAAATATGAAAGAAAAAACTATAGCGCTCTGAATTTCAAGCCCAATCGCCGAGTTTAACGTGTTTTTAACTGATAAGTGAGTCTGGCAGGAGATTTCGGTGAATCATATTCACAAAACATTTTTGCGACACCCACGCCCACATGTAGGCTACATTTCAATCCCGCGGTAAAGCGGAGGATGCCCACTTCGCTGCCATGGTTTCCACTTCAACCCTTCCTAGAACGTCACGACTACGTGTGCGCTACGTCTACACATAAACATATTGGATGGGGCGTCCATTGTGCCATTGTTCATCCCGGTTAAAAACGTGAAACCCGAAAGAGTGAGTGAAACTTATTCCATAATCGTTTCTGTTTTTGAAGACCACGAAGTATCCTATTGTAGAAATAGAACTCCGGTTATGTGCCTCGATTGGACGCGAAATAACATTATTGCAAGCTGACTATTATTGCCGTTGGTGGCTAGCTGGCTAGTTTGGCCTGGGTTCTGCATTGACTAGCTTAGCCAGATAACGTGACTTGTGATCAATGGGTAGTCGTACGTTTGGTGACATGCTACGGTTTCAGAATATGTTAAAACATAGGCAATCACGGATGTTTAGCTACAGACAACAAGCATGCATTCAAACGTCTTGTTTTGTTGTCACAGTGTTTATGGGGGAAGCTAGCTTCTAATAAGCGAGCTAGCTTGCTCATTCTGCAGCGCAGCGTTATATGAACGGTAGTCCAGCTGAGTTATGCATCGTGGATGCGGATAGAATCGCTTCTACATAAGCGTTACTAGCCAGTTTGTTATATTACCAATACAGATAGATAACTAGCTAACTTTAGCGGCACAATGTCGTTGGTAAGTGCCGAGGCTTTTCATTATTATAGCAAAAGGCACGTCACCGTTCATCGTTTGCACACCTTTGCCCTTCTCAATTTAAGTTGGCTCGATAGAATCGGATTAATCTAGGGTGTTTTACTACTGAAATGTGGCTCAAACGTACACAATCTCAACAGTGGACTCAGTTTATGCTCGCTGTGTAGCGTCGGCCCTTTGTCAAGCGGTGAACGGGCGTGTACAATTTGGCGTTCGATGCAAAATGCGTCCAAAATTTACTAAATCATTAGTGAAGCGCCCAACATTCATGAAATATTTGTGTGGATACCTCGGCAGATTTTATTACTATTTTACTTAAGAACAATTAGTTTGTAAACAAACAATTTCCTCCGCGGTTTATCGTCTCAGATGCGGTTAACAAAGGTGCGTGATGCAGGTGTGAACTAAGCGCAATCTAACCGCAATGCGACACGGTGTTTATTTTTAGGAGCGAATACGAGCAGATCGCCGTTTTGGGTTTTCTTGCACGCGATTATAAGATTGGTGGGCCTGTTATTATGGAAAAAGGAAATCAAAAAAGTGTCTGCAAAAAACAGTCTGGAAGTGACATTCAAGGACATAGTCATTCAGTTTGATACGGGATCAGCTGGTAACTGAACTGAGCTGTGTGTGTCCTTTTGAGTTCTATAAAACACAATCTGGGGTTTGGGCAGTTTCGCAGAGACCTTGTTTTCACTAGGAAGCCTAATATACGTTATAGAACACAAAGTGTAGCAATCCTTACGCAAGGTTCTTTCAGTGCTTCTTCAAGGTCTGTTTTGTGTTTTAGGCTTGTGGGAGAGCAGGCCTTTCCACTTAAAATAAAAAAGGCTTCTGTATTTGGTAAAGTTGGTGTCTTATTTTGAAAGTTTGGCGATGCACTGTGTGAACTGTCCTCGGGTTCTGGGCAATTAAGGAACGCCACCCGGAATATTAGCGGGCTCAACACGTGACTGTGCTAAATACTGGGACAGTGTCACAGGTCCTGTAGTCCACCTCCACAAATTGAGACAAAAATCTCCGCTCCCCTTTTGATTTGTGTCCTTAAAAACGCCACTGTCTCTGGCTCCATTGCAAAGCCTTAAACCGTATTGATTTAATTCTTTCTGCTGATCTGATGTGATCCTGCGATTATTCAAACTGTGCAGGTGAACATGAGCCCGCGTCTTGTTTTGGGTTCTATCCCGGTGTTGTCTTGAGCTGTTGACAAACGCTGCCTATTTAAAGGGGAAAAGACAGGTGTGTGTGCAGTTGGAAAATATCGGGCTTCTCTCTACCTGCATTGATTTGACGAGAGTGCCGGTGATGACAGCAGATGAGTTCAGAAGTTTCTGGAGAGAGTGGCAGGTAACACATAGCTCACGGTAGGCCAGGCTAGCTCCCTGAGCAGCTGACGGAGCCAGAGATGGGTAATGGCGGTAAAACGCTGATGACTGGGGTCAATCGCAGGTCAGGTTGAGCTCACTGCAGATCAGACACAGGAGCAGACTTCCTGTACGGGGTTATTTATAGTAGCGATGAAGATTATAGTGATGACATTAATGAAGGGGATGATGGTAGCAAGGAAGATGAAGTAGTTGATGACAATGAAGGTGAAGAAGTTGTTGATTGTGGTTGTGGCACAAGTGGGGATGATCTTGATGACGTTGGTTGTCGTGGTGATTTTACATTTCTTGATGAACATTACGTTGATTACAATGGTGGTAGTAGTGAAGATCATAATGATTGGATATAATGGTTGTAGCGGTGATGATCATGATAATAATGTTGGTTATGATCCCGGTGGTGGTAATCATATGTCATGATGATGACGTTGGTTATGATGGCGTTCGTGGTGGTGGTGGTGATGATGATGATGGTGGTTATGATGGCTTCGTGGTGGTGGTGGTGGTGGTGATGATGGTGGTTATGATGGCTTTCGTGGTGGTGGTGGTGATGATGATGGTGATGGTGGTTATGATGGTGGTCGTTGTCATGATGATAATGGTTATGATGATGGTCGTGGGGATGATGATGATGACGATGTTATGATGGTTGTTGTGGACAAATTACCCCACGGGGTTCAATAAAATATATCTTCCTCTTCCTCTTCTTCTTCTTCCTCTTGCGCCCTCCCAGTGGATCGTGGGTCGAAGCGGCGGCAGGTGAAGCCCCTGGCCGCCTCCCTCCTGGAGGCCCTGGACTACGACAGCTCCGACGACAGCGACTTCGAGGTGGAGGACGCCTCAGGTAACCGCCGACGACCACCGCCAAAGATCACCCTCACGCAAAGATAATAAAGCAGTAAACCCATCCTTGTGGGCCTGAGCCCTTTTACCTCATGATAGTGGTGAGAAATGACCCCGAATATGAGCCCGGATTTCCACAGACGCGGGTAAGTCTTTAGTAAGGCGGCGAATGTGCGGATAGCTTTGTGCGGTTGTGTGCGTTTAGGATGGGTTTTTTTTTTTTTTCACGCCTGTGATTAGTGGCGTCCCAGAGTCCTCAGACACAGCGGCTACTCTGCTCCGCGCTCTCTGAAAATGTTGTGGCGCGGGGGGGGGGGGGGGGGGGGGGGGGGGGCAGCATTCTGGGCTGTAATGTAGGAGCAGAGCCGGGTGTAGCTGGAAGCAGAGGACAGGAGGAGCACTGGAGCAGAGTTATCTGATGAGTGTGTGGAGTCTGAGGTGCACAACAAGGGCCGATCCATTTCGGGATTTGTGCCAACTTAACGTGCCAACTGCTCTTAATTATTTAATTAGCTCAGTCATATCCAGATCTGATATTTGTTTAGGCAGCAGCTACAGCCACAGACTGGAAAGTTTAAAGATTTTCACTGAGCTCAAGTACAGGAGTAAAGCAGTTCAGTCTGTAGAGCTGTCGGAGAACTAAAGCTGAGGTACCCGGTTGGAGTGAAAACCAGGCGTGGATCGGCGCTCCGGGACCGGAGTCTGTCGGTGACGTTCCCGTCCCGTTTCGGCAGGGTCGGAGGGCAGCGGGAACGGGAGCGACGAGGACGGGTCAAAGGAGAGCGGCGGCGGCTCGGACAACGACTCGGACGGCGGGGGATCGGGCGACGAGGAGGAGGTGGAGGAGGAGGAAGAGGTGTCGGCGGAGGTGCAGGCGGAGGAGGAGGAAGAGCGGGGGAACGAGGGGAGCAAGGAGGTGACCCCGGAAAGCGCGGCGGTGGACGAGGCGGAGGCGGGGGAGGGGAAGGGGAAGGAGTCGCCGGACGGCGTCGGGAAGGAGGAAGGGGGCGTGTCCTCCAGGGGCAGGAGGCGGGGCGAGAAGGCGGCCGGGCAGTCGAGCGGCGGGGGCGGGGCTGGGGGCGGAGTCGGGGGCGGGGCCCCGGAGGAAGGGGGCGCCGGCGAGCCCAGGAAGTGGAACCTGCGGCGGAACCGCCCGGCGCTGGACTTCGCCACCATGGAGGAGCTGAACGACATCGACGACTACGACAGCGAGGACGACAACGACTGGCGCCCCGCCCCCGGCAAGAAGAGCCGGCGCGGGGGGGGGCAGAAGGGCGGGGGGGCCGGCGGCGAGGGCGGGGGGGACGGGGAGGACGAGGAGGAGGAGGAGGACGACGAGGAAGGCGAGGAGGGCAGCGAGGAAGAGGAGGACGAGGACCACGAGGCGGAGGGGGAGGAAGACAGCAGCAGCGGCAGCGAGAAGGAGGAGAAGAAGCAGAAGCGCAAGGCCAAGGGCGTGGGCGCCTACGACGACGAGCTGACCAATGACAGCCTGAGCCTGTCCCAGGGCAAGGGCAACGAGGTAGGAGGGGTCACCGCTTAAATTAGCACTGTCATACTGAGAGAGAGAGTGTGTGTGTGTGTGTGTGTGTGTGTGAGAGAGAGAGAGTGTGTGTGTGTGTGTGTGAGTGAGAGAGAGAGAGTGTGAGAGTGTGTGTGTGTGTGTGTGTGTGAGAGAGTGTGTGTGTGTGTGTGAGAGAGTGTGTGTGTGTGTGTGTGTGTGTGTGTGTGTGTGTGTGTGTGTGTGTGTGTGTGTGGGTATGTGTGTGTGTGTGTGTGTGAGAGTGAGTGTGTGAGTGCGTGCGTGCGAGTCCCTGTGTGTGTGTGTGTGTGTGTGATGGGCGGCATTGTAGTATAATGGATGAGGAGTTGGTCTTGTAACCTGAAGGTTGCAGGTTCGATTCCCCTGTAGGACACTGCCACTGTACCCTTGAGCAAGGTACTTAACCTGCATTGCTTCAGTATATATCCAGCTGTATAAATGAATGCAATGTAAGCTGCTCTGGATAAGAGCGTCTGCTAAATGCCTGTAATGTAATGTGTGTGTGACTGTCTGTGACTGCCTGTGTGTGTGAGTGTCTCGGTGTGTGTGAGTGTTTGTGAGAGAGAGAGTGTGAGTGTCTAATCAGCATTTGTTTTTCATTTCCATGATATTATTGTAAATTAATTGTCTCTTGTTCTTTTCGCTAAAAAAAAAAAGAATAGCAAAGTAATTAAAAAACTGAAAACGAAAAAAAACAAAAACGCAGAGCAACATTTTGATTTCCATTTGGATTTAAATCTCAGAGTGTCTCCGGACGTAAAGCTCCGCGCGCAGATTTGGCGGTATCAGTTCCTGCGATCGGAGCGTAAGCGGATGTGAATCTGCGGCGGGATTTTAGCCAATCCACTTAGCCTGGGAATCCGAGAATCCTGGGAAATAAAACAAACAAAGGCGATATTCAGATTAGCGAGCGCGCTGGGAAGCTGAGGAGGTGGACTTTTTCCCGCCCTGGCAACCCGGGGGGGGTCGCGGGGCGCCATGTTGAGCGACTCCCCGTTCCTCCCCCATCCCCCCCCTTTTACCCAGGATTCCCTGCTGCAGGACCGAGTGCAGGCCTGGGGCTCGCAGAGGATGGAGCACATCCTGATCTGCTGCGTGTGCCTGGGGGACAACAGCGAGGACGCGGACGAGATCATCCAGTGCGACAACTGCGGCGTCACCGTGCACGAGGGTGAGCCGCAACGTTCCCCTAACGTCCCCCCGACGTTCCCCTAACGTTCCCCTAACACGGTTTTAATGTTGCCTCAATGTAGACCAACTCATTCGCCTAAACCTCAACGTTCTTCTAATGTTCTGTTTTAAATGTTCCTCTAATGTTCTATCATTTTACATGTATGCTTACTCACAGAAAAACAAGCTCACAGAAATGAGCAGAGACACACATATGCACACCGGCAACAGACAGAAACACACACACGCACTCTCTCTGTCACACACATGCACTCTCTCTCTCTCTCTCTCTCTCTCTCTCCTCTCTCTCTCATCTCTCCTCTCACACACTACTCTCTCTCTCTCACACTCTCACACACACACGTGGACAGAGACAGTGAGAGAGAGAGAGAGAGAGAGAGAGACAGAGAGAGGACAGAGAGAGAGAGAGAGAGAGAGTCGTAAATCACATGAGCGTGCGGCAAGCAGGGCCGACTGGAGATGTCCCCCCCCCCCCCCCCCTGTGAGGCTCTATTGCACCTCAGCCCCCCGATCCTCCTTTTACCCCCCCCCCCATATCCCGTCCCGCGGAGGAGCTGGAGGGTGGGGCGGGGGGGGTGGGGCCGTGTCTTATCAGGGTTTCATAAATCTGTCAGCCGGAAGGACAACAACGAGCCTCCCTGTCTGCCACATCCGAGAGGAGGGAGGGAGGGAGGGAGGGAGAGGGGGAGCGAGAGAATGAGCGGGGGGGAGAAGGAGAGCGAGGGAGTGTGAAGGGAATGAAAAAGAGCAAGAAAGAGAGAGGGTTAAAGAGAGAGAGTGAGGAAAAGAAAGACTGAAATCATTTCTCCATCTGTCTACAGGAAGTGGTGCTACAGGAAGTGGGCTGTGTTTCTGTGCCAATGCCCCCCCCCCCCCCCCCCCAGCTGAATGGACAGCTGGTCTGCTGTGCCTCCCCACTGCTAGGTGCACCTGCCCCAGCTGTGGTGTGGGTTGGGGCTAGGGCAGTTTGGGGGTGGGGGAGGCAGACAGGCAGGTTTAGTGTCACAGACGGTCACATGACCCTACAATATTCGCATCCCCCCCCCCCGAACAGGAGAGCACCAGTGTTTGAGTCAGGACTACAGTAGCACTGAAGCGTTTGAGTGCTGTGGGGGGGGGGGGTGAACAAGCACATGTTCTGCGGGACACAGATCCGTTACCGTGGTGACGGGCCGGATGGGGGCGGGGTCTGACGAGCGAGCCGCTCCAGATGGTGACATAACCTCGTGCCTGTCCGTCGTTTTGGGGGGGGGGGGTTTATCTGGGCCTCTGCCGTTTCTCCGTGTCGTAGGTCCGCTGGCCCGGCGATGGGGAACAGATTTGAAACGCGGGGTTCTGACCCCCCCCCCCCCCCCCCTCGGTCCGGTCCCCCGCCACACGCGCGGGAAGTCAGGGGGGACATCGCCAGGCGCCGGGGCCCGAGTGGTGGCAGATTGTCTGCCGCTGGGCCCGGAGCCAGGCTCTAAATTTCTCCCTGCCCCCTCTGAGGGGTCACCTCCCTGGGGCACTGTGGCCACTCGAGCCCCCTGCTCTGGGCCTTCTGCTCAGTAGAGGCCGGCGGTCTCAGCAGACATCCTGTCACCAGCACACTGTTCTCTTCCCCTCTGTCCTCTGTCCATCTCTAGAGGGGAAAAAACAAAAACAACGCAAAGATTCTAACAAATACCAAAAAGAGCATTTAAAGACCGGTGACACTTTTTTTTATATCCTCCATAAAGATTTATTCTCTAATTACTGAGAATGCAGACTGAAGTGAGCATGTTTGAACACCTGGCTGATCCTCTGGCAGGTGCTTGCAGGGGATATCGCCTCCTGTCCGTGTCGCCACGGTTACAGTAGAAGCCATTTGTTCCCTCTCGATTCGATTTGAAGGAGCGGCGTTGCGAGCGGCTGACTGATTTACTGACTTCCTGCCCGACTGACCATTTGGACCGACAGATGGGATTGGCTATGGCTTGCCACTAGGCAAGAGAAAGCTGCAATAAGGGAAATGGAATAATTGCAGATTATTATTGTACTCTCTTTCTCTCTCCCCCTCCCTCTCTCTCTCCCTCTCTCTTTCTCTTTCTTTTTGTCTTTCTTTTTGTCTGCCCTGCCTCAGAAAGTTTGCACAAACATTTTACAAACAAGTCCACGTTACAGGAAGATGACTTGGCTGTTTTGCGGTTGAGATTTAGCCTTTTTTTTTTTATTTGAATTTGGAAAGGAAAAGACGGCAGTTCACAGCGGGAGGACCTCGTACTTGGCTGCCGTGGTTACAGGCTCCGCCTCTCTCTGTGCCGCGAGTAGGCCGCTCCTCGTGGTGAATTTCATGGATGACGGACTAGTGAGGGCCGTAGATGCGGACCGCGTTACGAGCGCTAACGGGCGCTAACGAGCTTTCCGCTTGGCACAGTAGTTTTAATTAATTGCGTACCGTTTGGGGGCAGTGCGTTTATTTGTTTGCAGTTCTAAAATTTAATTGTTTCCAATTACACAAGTTTATGGTTTCAGCTTTAGGGCCATCGTTGATGTTTAAAGCTCATTTCGAAACAGAAATAACTTTGAAAAGATTGCCGTACAGCGATTAGCATGCTGCAGGCATCGACTTCCCAGTGAAGTCTCCTCTGTGGAGCGGTCATTCCCTGCTTTTTTTTTTTTTTTAGGTTTTAAAACGTGTTTAATTTCTTCACTTAAACGGGGTGTGGAATGACAGTTCCGCCAGAGTGAAATTTAAGTGGACACATGGTGCGCTAACGGTCTTAGCCTCTCTCTCCGATCTCACCGTCGGACGCCCGTAAAGTGCATTAAAGTGAGGAATATTCCGTCAGATTGGGGGGGGGGGGGGCATTGGATGTCTACCCCCCCCCCCCCACACACAAAGTAACCCATGGAGTGGAAAAACCTTTTTTAAGGATAATTGTAAGACAGCGGGGACGGTCCTTAGAGGAAATTAAACTCACGGTTAGCGTTTGGTTGGGTGCGTTGAGTGTTTATACACGGGGGGGGGGGCGGAGGGGGGGGGGGGGGGGGGTGTCGAAGCAGTGGTTCTGAAACGGGGGTATGGGTGAGGTTGGTTTTACTTACAAACACAACTGCGGGTGTGGCGAGCTGTTAATTCTCCTTAATTAGACATTAAAAGTCTGCTGAGGGTTATTTTACCCTCTTAAACTCACGTTATGTCAGAAATGAGTGTATAAGCTGTGAACTAATGTCCCATGGAGGAGAGGAGTGTTGGGTTTTGAGGAAGAGTGAGAGAAAGGGAGGGGGAGAGAGAAGAGGAGAGCCTTGAATTGGTTCCATTTTTGAATCCGCATTTTCTTTCTTTTTTAAGAACGGACCATTTATTTAAAAAAAAAAAACTTGAAAGTAGTTGTTTGGTTGTGAAGGAAACGAGGAGGAAAATGAGCAGGTGGCTGTTTGGGGATTATTGTTTCTGGCGGGTTTCTGACCCTGGGCTGATGGTTTACGAGGGAGAGAGAGCTCCCTAGCTTTAGTGCTGGCGTTTGAGGCTCCGCCTCCTGCCGTTGTTTGAAGCTCCGCCTCCGCCTCTGCTGTTTGAGACTCCGCCTCCACCTCTCACTGTTTGAGACTCCGCCTCCCTTTGCCATTTGAGACTCTGCCTCCCTCTGCCATTTGAGACTCCGCCCCCCATTCTTCTCGCTTGCTTGCGCGCGTCTCTTCGTTAAACCCCCCCTAATTGCCCCAGAGTCCCTCTGGAATGGGGGCGGGGGGGCGAGGGGGGGGTCCGACCGCCGTCAGGTTCGGTTTCCTCGGCGATGTGAAAAATGGCGATCGCGCTCGAGCTTGTCAGCGCGGTGGGCGATGAACCGCATCCCCGCTTCATCTTGAGCTGAAAACGAGGAAAAAGAGAGAGAGAGAGAATTGAATAGAAGTTATCTGCGGCCATCCATCTTACACCGGCTAATCCGCGCAACGTCTCCGGACAGGTGTGAATGAGATCAATGGGCCCTGCTCCTTCCTCAACTAAATATAGATTACTGTCGTACGGCGAACGTGAGGCTTTTTTTTTTCTTTTCTTTTCTTTTTTACTCACTCTCTTTCAAGAGCCGCTTTTATCTGATTCCTCCTAGGGCACGTGTTTTCGGTCGGTGATCGATGCCGGAGACGGTTTTTTTTTCTTCCCCCTCCGTTCTCACCCAGCGCTGTGTTGAATGCTCGGCCCTGGGGACTTCCCGCTGGCCGCCATTTTATTCCTCTAAATAGAGCCTTTAGAGTATTTATTTATTTATTTATTTTTTTGAGCTTTCGACGCGGTGTGCGGGGCGCAGTCTCGTGGTTGTTGCGGCTGAAAGGAGATGTTTAGAGGGCCTCTGTGTCTGTGTGACCTCCTGTGGGGCGGGGCGGAGCCCCTGATGCTGATGCAACAATCGCTACCAGTGATTTGAAAGCAGTGGCGTTCTAGAACTCTGACTTGGAATGTTGGGGAAAAAAACATTCCAAAAACCCGGTCGTCTTAGGGTTAAATCGCCAGTGGAGGATCAGGTTTGTCCTGTTATCTCGTAGTGGATCAGCGTTTGGAATGTGGGCCCTGGGAGACTGATCCTGAAGCTCGGCAGGCACTGTGACTTCGAGAGCCTTTGTGAAACATCACATGGAGTTGGACATAAAGAAATGTGCTTTTCCCAAATGATGAATAAAAAATACACAAAGAAAAAACGAAAGATTGCCTATATACACCCCATGGCTGCCGTTATTGTTTTTACACTTAAAAAAAAAACTATGATAGAAGGTGCTTTTTCCAAAAAGAAAAATGTTTCCATTGTTTGGGGGAATAATACCTGTAGCAGGCCGGGCTGTTGCTAGGCAGCTGAGGCCTGCAGGCTGCAGGTGCTTGATTGGCCGTTGGGGAGGAGCTCGCTGCTCTGAGTGACATCACACTCGTATTTGCATGAAGCATTAAATTATGGCCATGTGATCCCCCCAGGAATACGTTTTTCTGGGCCGTACCAATATGGCCGCACGTCCCAATGTGACATCACTTCCTGTGCTGGCGGTTCGCCAGGCCGATCGCGGTTAAACGTCCTGTTCGGTTAAAAGTGCCTCCCTGGGTTCAGCCTCGTTCCTCCCCCCCCTTCCCCCCCCTTTCCTCAAACTGGCGAACTGGCGGTTTTGGGCCGGGGATAATCTCCGCTTGGCGGATTATAAAATTATCCCTCCGTCATCAGTATTTTTTCCGGGCGGCTTAGCGCACATTAGCCGCCGCCCCGTGGCTTAGCGGGTCTGAGCCGCGTATCGCGGTTCAAAGGGAGCGGCGGGGCCGCTAAGCCCGTTAAACCTGTCCGCCGCTAGCCCCGCGCGCTAGCCCCGCGCGCCCCGAACCCAATCAGCGCTAAGCCCGTTAAACCTGTCCGCCGCTAGCCCCGCGCGCTAGCCCCGCGCGCCCCGAACCCAATCAGCGCTAAGCACTGTTAAACCTGTCCGCCGCTAGCCCCGCGTGCTAGCCCCGCGCGCCCCGAACCCAATCAGCGCTAAGCACGTTAAACCTGTCCGCCGCTAGCCCCGCGCGCTAGCCCCGCGCGCCCCGAACCAAATCAGCGCTAAGCCCGTTAAACCTGTCCGCCGCTAGCCCCGCGCGCTAGCCCCGCGCGCCCCGAACCCAATCAGCGCTAAGCACTGTTAAACCTGTCCGCCGCTAGCCCCGCGCGCTAGCCCCGCGCGCCCTGAACCCAATCAGCGCTAAGCCCGTTAAACCTGTCCGCCGCTAGCCCCGCGCGCTAGCCCCGCGCGCCCCGAACCCAATCAGCGCTAAGCACGTTAAACCTGTCCGCCGCTAGCCCCGCGCGCTAGTCCCACGCGTTAGCCCCACGGCGCCGGACCCAATCAGCGCTAAGCACACCGCTATCATGGGGGGTGGGGAGTGGGTGAGGGGAGGAAATTTAAAATGAGACGAGTGCGAGAGGGGATGTTTCAGGGGGAGGGGAGTTTGGGGGGGGGGATTTAAAGCGAGACGAAGGCAGGAGGGGTGGGTGTTCGGGGAATGAGTGGGGGGGGATGATGTTTCGTGGGGAGGGGGGGGGGTGTGAGTTCACCTCAGTTGGTCCGCTCCCTTTCGCTTCGCCCTCGACTGGCGGCTGCTGAAATGGGTGGAATGGAGGGAGGGAGAAACGGAGGGAAGAACGGAGAGGGGCCTGTTTAGTTTGCCCCCATTTTCCCCAATTCAGTCTTTATTGAAATATAGAGTCTGCACCTCTACTCCCTGTCTGGAGGCTGTGTGCGTGTGTGTGCCCGAGTCTCCGCACCGCTGCTTGTGTCGGATCTCTGTTTGTGAGAGAACCCGAACCCGCCGCAGCACCCGACCGCCTGGAGGGGGGGCGTTCCAGTCAGCAGAGAGAGAGAGAGAGAGAGAGAGCGAGCGCACGTTTTGTTTGTGACGCGTGGTCGCGCATGGTGCCAGCAGGTCACAGATGATGCGTACACATCAGACGCGTGATTTTAGGCGGGCACGCGTGGGTCGTGGGGGTTTGGCAGCGTGGGACGCGGTGACCTCACCGGGCCGCTCGCTGCGTTGCAGGGTGCTACGGCGTGGACGGCGAGAGCGACTCCATCATGAGCTCGGCGTCGGAGAACTCCACGGAGCCGTGGTTCTGCGACGCCTGCAAGAACGGCGTCCGGCCCAGCTGCGAGCTCTGCCCCAGCCAGGACGGCATCTTCAAGGAGACCGACGCCGGGAGGTGGGCTCTCGCGTCACTTCCTGTCTGTCGCATCACTTCCTGTCTCTCATGTTACTTCCTGTCTGTCGCATCACTTCCTGTCTCTCATGTTACTTCCTGTCTGTCGCATCACTTCCTGTCTCATGTTACTTTCTGCTTTCGCATCACTTCCTGTCTTTCGCATTGTTTTCTGTCTTTACGCATCACTTCCTGTCTATTGCATCACTTCCTGTCTGTACGCATCACTTCCCGTCGGGCACAGCCCGGAGGCATTTGCCAGCTCTCCGCACTGTTGAGACGGGCTAAATACAGTGAGCTCCATAATGTTTTGGAAGGAAGACATTTTTTATTTTGTCTGGATTTGGGTCTGTTCTCCACAAGTTTAGATTTGTTATCAAACGATTCAAGCGCACATTCTCAGCTGTTATTAAAGGATGTTTTTGTACACTTTGGTTTTACATTTTGGTGGCAATTACATCACTGTTTATATATAGTCGCCCTGCATTTCAGTGCAAAATACTGTATGTCTTTGTCCCAAGCATTATGGAGCTCACCGTATCCTGCTCTAACAGGAAGTAGCTGTATGTGTGTGCGTGCGTGTCTAATTGTGCGTGTCTGTGTGTGTGTGTGTGTGTGTGTGTGTGTGCTTTAAATGTCTTTCGCTTTTAAATGTAAAACTCTTTCCTCGGGATTAACTCATCTGTTAGTCAAAATGAATCCTGTCTCTTTTTTTTCTACAAAACTTAAATATAAAATGTAAAAAAAAGTCTGTCTGTTAAAATGTCTCCGAAGCTCCTTATTTAGAATTCCGATGCCCTTTACCTGAAGAAGTGCGCTCTGGGTACTGCATAAGAGAGAGGGAGCTGGGGGGTGTCGGGGGGGCGCGGAGTCGGGCGAAGGGGGGGGGTGCCGAAGCTCCCGCCGCGTTATCGCCGCGGTAACCCCTCCACCAGCCTGCAGCTGAATTTACTCCTCCAGCAGAGCGTGAAAAGCCGCAGATTAGAGCCGGCTGCAAAGGATTCTGGGAGATGGATATCTTCGCGCCGGACTCAGGATTCTCTCCCCCCCCCCCCAGGTTTCTGCATTCGAAATTGTCTCTCCTCCTCCTCCCCCTCCTCCTCCGACGGCGGGGACGGCAGCTCGGCGGGGTTTTGACGCTGCGGTTGAAGGTTTCTTTCCCTTTTTTTTTTTTTTAAAGAGAGTGAAAAATGAGCCACTTTAGTTTTGTCCTTTTCGTGAGACGCGGCGCTACCAGACAGGCTGTCGCAGAGCACCGGCACGTCTTCACCGTGCCGTATCCGATTTTACTGCTCCTCATATTTCATTTATACACATGCTATTTATGTGTATATATACCTGCTACTATTTGTGATCGTATTACTACTATTTCATTTGTGAGCACTTTGAGATGTGAGGTCACAAATATGTAATTAGAATGTTCTTATCTGAACATTCTAACGCTGATGTCACAATCAATGCTGGTAACTGAAAGCAGTGGAGTTCTAGAACTCTGAGTTAGAATGTTGAAAGAAACATTCCAAAAAAGCCAGCTCTTTAATTGGTTAATGAGTGTCCCAGCGATTCCGTTTTTCTGTCCCTTTGCTCCTTGGAATTCGGAACGTTAGAGCTCGGCAGCGGAAGGTTCTGAATTCCAGGCACACGCCGGAGTCTCGCTCCGTGCTGTCTGCTCTCCCGGGGACACGCGCCAGTGCTCTGGGGCCCGAGCTTGGCTGGGGGCGGGGCCAGGCCGCGGTCACATCGGTGGAGATGTGAACTTTATTTCAGCCCGTCAGCAGCGGTGGTGCTGGGCTCCCGGAGCCCGGGGTGTAAATGGGGCCTAAAGCGGTCTTCACGTCCTGCGCTCTGTTGACACGTTCGGCTTCAGGGGCGGGGTTTACGGCCCTGGGCTTCTCCCAGCATGCACTGCGTCTTCTCAGCGGGGAGCTTTTCTGCATATTCAGCTCTTATCTCCGCTCACTCGCAGTTGTGTCCGCGTTCACTTTCACGTTCACGTTCCTCGTGTGCATTAGCCGAGTCTGTGCCGAATCCGGGCCGTGTCCGTGTTGAGTCCGTGTTGAGTCCGTGTTGAGTCCGTGTTGAGTCCATGTTGAGTCCACGCCATGTTGAGTTCGTGTTGAGTTTGCGCCGTGTTGACTCCGTGTTGAGTCCGTGTTGAGTTTGCGCCGTGTTGAGTCTGTGTTGAGCCCATGTTGGCTCTGTGTTGAGTCTGTGTTGAGTCCACGCCATGTTGACTCCGTGTTGACTCCATGTTGAGTCCGCGCCGTGTTGAGTCCATGTTGAGTCCGTGTTGAGTCCGTGTCGAGTTCGCGCCGTGTTGAGTCCGTGTTGAGTCTGTGTTGAGTCTGGTTTCTCGTGCTGACTTGCGGGCGTGTGGTTGCAGGTGGGTCCATGTGGTGTGCGCGCTGTACGTCCCTGGAGTGGCGTTCGGCGACATCGACAAGCTCCGCCCCGTCACGCTCACCGAGATGAACTACTCTAAATACGGTGCCAAGGCAAGTACCCGCAGAACCAGCCGAAACCTTCAGCACCCGAACTCCCATCCCCTAACCCCGCCCCTCTGTTTCCCCATGGCTCCGCTCCTAACCCTGCCCCTCTCCCCCATGGCCCTGCCCCTAACCCCGCCCCTCTTTCCCCATAGCCCGCCCCTAACACTGCCCCGCTCCCTCATGGCCCTGCCCCTAACCCCGCCCCTCTGTTTCCCCATAGCCCCGCCCCTAACAGCACCCCTCTCCCCATGGCCCCGCCCCTAACCCCGCCCCTCTGTTTCCCCATAGCCCCGCCCCTAACCCCACCCCTCTGTTTCCCCATAGCCCCGCCCCTAACAGCACCCCTCTCCCCATGGCCCTGCCCCTAACCCTGCCCCTCTGTTTCCCCATAGCCCGCCCCTAACCCCGCCCCTCTGTTTCCCCATAGCCCCACCCCTAACACCGCCCCTGTCCCTCATGGCCCTGCCCCTAACCCCTCCCCTCTGTTTCCCCGTGGCCCCGCCCCTAACCCCGCCCCTCTGTTTCCCCGTGGCCCTAACCCCGCCCCTCTGTTTCCCTGTGGCCCTAACCCCGCCCCTCTGTTTCCCCGTGCCCCTAACCCCGCCCCTCTGTTTCCCCGTGGCCCCGCCCCTAACCCCGCCCCTCTGTGTCCCCGCTGCAGGAGTGCAGTTTCTGTGAGGATGCTCGCTTCGCCCGCACGGGCGTGTGCATCAGCTGCGACGCGGGGATGTGCCGCGCCTACTTCCACGTGACCTGCGCCCAGCGGGAGGGGCTGCTGTCCGAGGCCGCCGCCGAGGAGGTGAGCCCGAGGGGGCGGGGCTACACCTCAGACCCCAGGGGATTGGCCGACGGGTCAGGTGTCTTAATTAGACGTGTGTACCTGAAGGCTAAGAGAGAAGAGTGAAGTGCAGATTCAGGGGTGGGAGTGCAGTGCAGATTCAGGGGTGCAGTGCAGATTCAGGGATGGGAGCGCAGTGCAGATTCAGGGATGGGAGTGCAGTAAAGTGCAAATTCAGGGATGGGAGCGCAGTGCAGATGCAGGGATGGGAGCGCAGTGCAGATTCAGGGATGGGAGCGCAGTGCAGATTCAGGGATGGGAGAGAAGTGCAGATTCAGGGATGGGAGCGCAGTGCAGATTCAGGGATGGGAGCGCAGTGCAGATTCAGGGATGGGAGCGCAGTGCAGATTCAGGGATGGGAGTGCAGTGCAGATTCAGGGATGGGAGCGCAGTGCTGATTCAGGGGTGCAGTGCAGATTCAGGGTTGGGAGTGCAGTGCAGATTCAGGGGTGCAGTGCAGATTCAGGGATGGGAGTGCAGTGCAGATTCAGGGATGGGAGCACAGTGCAGATTCAGGGGTGCAGTGATTCTCCAGAGGGGGTGACCGTAGGCCCAGCACAGTGAGAGCAGGCAGCTCAGACTGTATTGGCGGCTTGTCAGTCGCCCTGTTGAATGCTAAACTGAGTCCCGCTGCTGTAGCTGCAGTTGAAGCGTGACCTTGAGCCGGACGCCACTCTGGGGGTGCGAGGGGGCGGAGCCAGTGCGTCTGTGTGCGCGGCGGTACGGGGCCGCTGGGTCGCCGGTTCGGCTGATGGTGACTGCGGGGGTAATAAAATGGGCTGGGAGCTGGGCGGGGCGAGGGGGGGGGGGGGGGGGTTGTTTTGTCCACCCCACCCCCCCAAAACTTGGCACTTGCCCAGCCACACAGTGTTCTTTACACTATACCATCCAGTAAATTACACTGCACCCAAGGGGGGGGGGGGGGGGCGTGAGAGGGACAAAGAGAGAGAAGAACAAGAGAGCAAGAGCAAGACAAAGGAAGATAGAGGGGAAGTCAGGGGAAAGAGAGAATGGGAGAAAGAGGGATAGACAGACGAGGGGACAGAGGGTGGGGGTGGGGGGGGGGGGGCGGAGAGAGAGAATGGAGACCATCTGTCTTGTGCCAGACACATTTCTGCAGTACTGGTCAGGGTCAGTGATCACCACAAATTAACTCTCCAAACTCTGCTGGTGAAGATTTAAAAAAGAAAAGGAAAAAAAAGAAATAGTTTTGTGAGGTCACAGCCGATTGTGATGTCGTTTCCCTCCTGTAGGACATAGCGGACCCCTTCTTTGCCTACTGCAAGCAGCACGCCGACCGCTTCGACAGGAAGTGGAAGAGGAAGAACTACCTGGCGCTGCAGTCCTACTGCAAGATGTCCCTGCAGGAGCGCGAGAAGCAGCTCACCCCGGAGGCACAGGTGGGCCAGGGGTCAGGGGTCAGGGGTCAGAGCGGGTCTGTTGTGACATCATAATGGGAAAATTCCGCAGATTACAAAGATTCTCTATTGCGCCAAGATGCATGGGTGCCGTATTAGCTTAGCTTAGCTTAATGCGGGTGTGTGCGTGTATCTGTGTGCGCGTGTGTGTGTGCGCGCGTGTAGGCCCGGATCTCCACCCGCCTGCAGCAGTACCGGGCGAAGGCGGAGCTCTCGCGGAACACGCGGCCGCAGGCCTGGGTCCCGCGGGAGAAGCTGCCCCGCCCGCTCACCTCCAGCGCCTCCGCGGTGCGGAAGCTGATGCGCAAGGCCGAGCTGATGGGCATCAGCACCGACATCTTCCCCGTGGACACGTCCGACGCCAGCGCCAGCGTGGACGGCCGCCGCAAGCACAAGCAGCCCGCGCTCACCGCCGACTTCGTCAACTACTACCTGGGTACGCCGCGCGCGCTGGGGCATTATGGGTATTCAGCACAGACTGGGGCATTATGGGTATGCACTGCACGCTGGGGCTTTCTGGGTATTCAGTGCGGACTGGAGCATTATGGGTATTCAGCACAGACTGGAGCATTATGGGTATCCAGTACAGACTGGGGAATTGTGGGTATGCAGCACAGACTGGGGCATTGTGGGTATTCAGCACTGTGATTGGGGCATTATGGGTATGCAACACTGACTGATCTAGAGGAGTTTACATAATGTGCAACACTGAATGGGTGATGTGGGTGTAGATACAATGATCACTCTGTTCCTCCATTTTGGCTCAGAAAGGAATACTGTGACTGGGTGACATTGGTGTTTAGGCGATGATCACTGTTCCTCCATTTTGGCTCAGATAGGGATGCTGTGACTGGGTGACATTGATGTGTGTGCGATGATGACTCTGTTCCTCCATTTTGGCTCAGAGAGGAACATGCGGATGATCCAGATCCAGGGGAACATCTCGGAGCAGAAGAACCTGAAGGACCAGCTGGAGGGCGAGCAGGAGAAGCTGCACGTGGAGTACAACAAGGTGCGGGCAGAACACCTCACCTGTCCCCTTTACTGTTGCCATGGGGCTCACCTGTCCCCTTTACTGTAGCACACACACACACACACACACACACACAGGCTCACACACACACTACACACACACACTCTCACACACACACACATATGCTCACACACTACACACACACACACATACACTCTCACACACACACACTACACACACACACACACATAGGCTCACACACACACACACACTACACACACACACACACACACACACACACAGGCTCACACACACACACACACACACACATAGGCTCACACACACACACACACACACTCACACACACACGCACCCCTTGTAGTGTTCTGAGGGTGGCGTGAGGCAGGCGGTGGGGGGGACGTGAGCGTGATGGGGAGGGGACACAGTGGGAGGAGGGGACGCCGGGGGTGGGGGGGGGGGGGGGGGGGGGTAGTGGGGGCGGAGTTAATGTGCTGTGCACTTGCTCTCTCTGCATATTAAGCAGGGTTAATGGAGCGGGAGCTGCTAATTAAATCAGCACAGTCCCATTGAGCCTGGACTGGGGTAGGGGGGGGGGGGGCCTGTGTCCCCTGTCCCAGTACAGATATCACCACAGTCCCATTGAGCCTGGACTGGGGTAGAGAGAGGGGGGGGGGGGACTGTGTCCCCTGTCCCAGTACAGATATCACCACAGTCCCTTCCATGAGCCTGGACTGGGGTAGAGAGGGGGGGGGGGACTGTGTCCTCTGTCCCAGTACAGATATCACCACAGTCCCTTCCATGAGCCTGGACTGGGGTAGAGAGGGGGGGGGGACTGTGTCCCCTGTCCCAGTACAGATATCACCACAGTCCCTTCCATGAGCCTGGACTGGGGTGGGGGGGGGGGGGGTGTGGGGGGGGCTGTCCTTTGTCCCAGTGAGAGATCTTCTGTATAAACGCATATATATTCATATACCCATAGCGTGCGTGCATGTGTGTATGTGTGTATGTGTGTATGTGTGTGTGTGTGTGTGTGGTATGCACGTAGGGTATGTGTGAGTAGTGTGTGTGTGCAGTGTATTGTTTGTGTGTGTGTGTGTGTGTAGTGTGTGGATAATCCTGCTCTCTCTCCTCAGCTCTGTGAGTCTCTGGAGGACCTGCAGAATGTGAACGGGGTCCTGCGGAGCGAAGGGCAGTCCATGTGGTCCCTGATGGGAGGCATTCTGGGACAGGTACGCCCCCCCTCCTCCCCCACACAGCCCCCACCTGTCACCTGGCCCCCCAGCATTACCCCTACAGTCTCACCCTCTCCCCTCACCCCCCATCCTACATCACTCACTATCACTAACCAAACCCAGCCCTGCTTAGCTTCAGTGCTAACCAAGCCCAGCCCTGCTTAGCTTCAGTACTAACCAAGCCCAGCCCTGCTCAGCTTCAGTACTAACCAAGCCCAGCATTGCTTAGCTTCAGTACTAACCAAGCCCAGACGTGCTTAGCTTCAGTACTACCCAAGCCCAGCCCTGCTTAGCTTCAGTACTAACCAAGCCCAGCCCTGCTCAGCTTCAGTACTAACCAAGCCCAGCATTGCTTAGCTTCAGTACTAACCAAGCCCAGCCCTGCTCAGCTTCAGTACTAACCAAGCCCAGCATTGCTTAGCTTCAGTACTAACCAAACCCAGCCCTGCTTAGCTTCAGTGCTAACCAAGCCCAGCCCTGCTTAGCTTCAGTGCTAACCAAGCCCAGCCCTGCTTAGCTTCAGTGCTAACCAAGCCCAGCCCTGCTTAGCTTCAGTACTAACCAAACCCAGCCCTGCTTAGCCTCAGCACTAACCAAACCCAGCTCTGCTTAGCTTCAGTACTGACCAAACCCAGCCCTGCTTAGCTTCAGCGCTAACCAAGCCCAGCTCTGCTCAGCTTCAGTATTATCAGACAGAGGATATTATGGGCTGGCATGCTTGCCGTTTGGCTGTGTGAATCGGGTGCAGTGTAAGAGAGCCTGTAAAGCTAATGAAAGGGGTAATAATGTTGGGTAATGATGTCGTGGAGGATGTGGGGAGGGTGCACTGGTGCTCTCACAATGACTGCCATAAATCACGTAATTATGAATGTGCTGCCTTCGAGCAGAGCCATCAGTCAAAGCTCCCGGTGCCTCTGCGCCGGCTGCTCTTACATTCATCACATCCCTGCTGTGTCTTACTGCTCTGCGTCTCTTTACTGATGTCTGTGGCCCATCTCTGTGTTCATGGGCACGTTTACACACAATGAAGGAATAAAACTAACTGCTGCTCTGCCTGCTGCTGTCTGATCTCTGCTGCTCTGACTGCTCCTCTCTGATCACTGCTGCTCTGACTGCTCCTCTCTGATCACTGCTGCTCTGACCACTGCTCCACACTGCTGCTCTGACCGCTACTCCACACTGCTGCTCTGACCACTGTTCCACACTGCTGCTCTGACTGCTGCTCTCTGATCACTGCTGCTCTGACTGCTCCTCTCTGATCACTGCTGCTCTGACCACCACTGCTCCACACTGCTGCCCTGACCACTGCTCCACACTGCTGCTCTGACTGCTGCTCTCTAATCACTGCTGCTCTGACCACTGCTCCACACTGCTGCTCTGACCACTGCTCCACACTGCTGCTCTGACCACCACTGCTCCACACTGCTGCTCTGACCGCTGCTCTCTGATCACTGCTGCTCTGACCACTGCTCCACACTGCTGCTCTGACCACCACTGCTCCACACTGCTGCTCTGACCACTGCTCCACACTGCTGCTCTGACCACTGCTCAATACTGTGTTACCATGGCTACTGGCTGGGCGTGGCCCGTGTGACAGCTGGTCTTGTTTCCATAGAAACTGAACTCCCCCGCCATCCTGAAGGCTCCCAAGGAGAGGAAGCCCAGCAAGAAAGAGGGCGGGGCTCCGGGCAAGTCCTCCAATCTCCCCGCCATCCTCTACAGGTAAGCCCTGCCCCCCCCCTTCCCTCATCCAACCGCAGCTTCTGAAATCACCATGTCTACCAGGAAGGCTGCTTCTCTCTAAAGCACAGTAGCAGCTGTCTATGCTGGGAGGGGGGGGAGTGAACCGACCTTTATCAGTACGGCAGCAGTGTTGTAGTACAGCGCTTGGGGAACAGTGAGGTTGCAGGTTTGATTCCCAGATTGGGGCATTGCTGGTGTAATTTTTAGCATAAGGTACTTAACCCGGGATGCAGGGTTGAGTGCCCCCCCCCCCCCCCCCCCCCGGGGTCAGGATGTGTCCCTGTCCTCTCCAGACAGATGGCCCACATCCTCTTTCTGCCCCCCCCCCCCTTCCCAGCTGCGGAATCTGTAAGAAGAACCAGGACCAGCACCTGCTTCTCCTGTGCGACACCTGCAAGCTGTACTACCACCTGGGCTGCCTGGACCCGCCCCTCACGCGCATGCCCAAGAAGACCAAGAACAGCTACTGGTGCGCCCCGCCGTGAATGGGTGAATGAGGGAATGAGTGAATGCATTAGTGGGTGAATGGATCAGTGGATGAATGGGTGAATGAGTGAATACTGTGAAATACAGAATGGGTGAATGAGAGAATTGGTAAATGGGTGAATGAGTGAAATACAGAATGGGTGAATGAGAGAATGAGTGAGTGAATGCATTAATGGGTGAGTGGATGAATGAGGGAATTGAGTGATTGGATTAAAGGGTGAATGAATGAATGAATGATGAATGTGTAAATGGTACCTTTATTCCATAATTAAAACTCATGTTCAAACCAGTAGCACCAGTATATGCAGTAAAAATGAGAAATTATCTGGGCAGAACAGTAAAAGTATCAGTTTCTGAAAGAAACTACATCCAAACCCCCCCCCCCCCCCCCCCCCAGGCAATGCTCTGAGTGCGACCAGGCGAGCAGCGACGAGGCTGATATCGCCATGGAGACGCTCCCAGATGGCACCAAGCGGTCCCGCAGGCAGATCAAAGGGCCGATCAAATTCATCCCACAGGACGTCCCGCCAGAGCCCAAGAAGATGCAAGTCAGGAGCACGGTGAATATTCACGGCACGGTAAGTAACCGACCCTCCGCCAAACCGCCAATCACCGTCAATCACTGTCAGTCACTGTCAATCACCGTCAATCACTGT
>CM045890.1:56522458-56524958 GCA_025169545.1 Anguilla japonica
GGGTGATATTTTTTACGGTCAGGGTTTGGGGGTGATGTTTTTTACGGTCAGGGTTTGGGGGTGATGTTTTTTTACAGTCAGGGTTTGGGGGTGATGTTTTTTACGGTCAGGGTTTGGGGGTGATGTTTGTGGATTATTTTTTTTACGGTCAGGGTTTGGGGGTGATGTTTTTACGGTCAGGGTTTGGGGTGATGTTTTTTACGGTCAGGGTTTGGGGTGATGTTTTTTATGGTCAGGATTTGGGGGTGATGTTTTTTACAGTCAGGGTTTGGGGGGTGATTTTTTTACGGTCAGGGTTTGGGGGTGATGTTTACGGTCAGGGTTTGGGGGTGATGTTTGTGGATTATTTTTTTTACGGTCAGGGTTTGGGGTGATGTTTTTTACGGTCAGGGTTTGGGGGTGATGTTTTTACGGTCAGGGTTTGGGGTGATGTTTTTTACGGTCAGGGTTTGGGGGTGATGTTTTTAACGGTCAGGGTTTGGGGGTGATGTTTGTGGATGATGTTTTTTACGGTCAGGGTTTGGGGGTGATGTTTTTACGGTCAGGGTTTGGGGGTGGTGATTGTGGATGATGTTTTTTTACGGTCATGGTTTGGGGGTGATGTTTTTACGGTCAGGCTTTGGGGGTGATGTTTTTAACGGTCAGGGTTTGGGGGTGATGTTTGTGGATGATGTTTTTAACGGTCAGGGTTTGGGGGTGATGTTTGTGGATGATGTTTTTTACGGTCAGGATTTGGGGGTGATGTTTGCGGTTTTGAGGTTTACGGTTTGCTGCCCTGACTCTGTCTGTCTTTGCATTGCACAGGTTGTGAGGTCCGGGGTTCCCCTCCTCTAAAACACTCCGGACAGACGACCATTGGCTAGAGAGACAAATTTTACCCATTGAAGATTCTCTCGAGGGGGCGGGGAGTAGTGGGTAAAGGAGGAGGGGTCACAGACCGTCACATCCGCCCGTCGCCCCCCAGTACCGACCCCCGCCATGGACCCCGGGACATGGCTTACAGACAGTCCGGAAAAAAACAAAAACAAACTGGACTTTTGCTTTGGAAAAAAAAAAACGAAAGTTGAATGAAATGTCCGGACTCCTTGGTGACGCGTTTGGCGGATCTGTTTCTCGGATGTTCTGGAGGACTTTCTTGGCGTCTGGGACTCTGTGTTTGGGATGTTTTTGGGGTGGGGTGGGGGGTGTGGGAGGGTTGCTCTCTCTGCGTCTGTGGCCGTGGTCTCTGGCTTTGGTGCGAATCGCCTCTCTCTCACAACGCACCCGCTTTTCTCTGTCTGGACTTTTGCCTTTTCTCGAGCGTCCATCTTGGAACGAATGAGCCGCTGTTCGTTTTCCAGAACTCTGTCCCCCCCTGTCCCCCGTCCCCCTGTCCCCCCCAGGACCTCTCTTCTGCGCTGCTAGGCATTGTGGGACTGTTTGTTTTTTGCACTGGACTGTGATGGCTCTCGGGACTTGGGTGCGTTTGTGCATCGTCCCCAAAATGCCAGCCCCCATCGAGGAGGACCAGTCGGAACGCTCATGTGACCCGCGCACCTGCTGTTTGATTGGCCCAGGCTGCATTGACTGCAGTCATGTGATCCACGTGCCTGCTTTTGATTGGCCCCCGTGTTTCTTCTCGGTGGAAGCACTTGGACTTCGCGCCTCTGTGGTTGTGATTTGTAGTCTGTTTTGTTCTGCTCATAGAGAGTGTGTGACTGTCCGTAGGATTAATGCTTTAGCCTGTTCCCGTCATAGGTATGAATAGTCATGATTATAATAACGGTAATTATTCTCCTTTCAGAAATACTTGAGCTCAATTGTGAGTGTTTGTGTGTGTGTGTGTGTGTGTGAGTGAGTGAGTGGGTGAGTGTGTGTGTGTGCGCCTGCGTGCGTGCGTGTGAGAGCGAGAGAGGAATTTTGTGTGTGTGTGAGCGAGAGAGAAAGAGAGAGAGAGGAATTGTGTTTGTGAGAGGGTGTGTGAGAGAGAAATTGTGTTTGTGAGAGGGTGTGTGAGAGAGAGATGGTGTGAGAGCAAGAGGAATTTTGTGAGAGTGTATGTGCATGTGTGAGAGAGAGAAAGAGAGAGAGGGCGAGAAGAATTATGTGTGTGAGAGAAAGAGGGAGAGAGAGAGAGAGAGAGAGGGAGAGAGATTAATGATTAGTGGTGTAAAAGTCCCCCTGAGGGGGGTCTGAATGGCCTGTTTTAGCGGATTTTGTTCCTGTCAGTAACCTGATTAAACGTGATGGGTCCCCCAGGTCTGCCTCTTGTTTGTGGTCACGTGATCTGTGTGTGTGTGTGTGTGTGTGTGTACACGTCTGGTTATGTGTGTGAGTGTGTGTATGTCTGTGTGGATGTGTGTGCGTGCGTATGTGTGTGTGTGTGTGTGTATGTCTGTGTGGATGTGTGTGTGTGCGTGTGGGTGTGTGTATGTGTACATGTATGTGTGCTTGTGTGTGTTTGCGTGTGTGTGTATACGTGTTAAGTGCATGTGCGTGCGTGCGTGTGTTTGTGCATGTG
>CM045890.1:56527458-56587458 GCA_025169545.1 Anguilla japonica
GGTTTTGATCATTCAGTGTAGGACTGTAGTGTAGCGGTTATTTAAGGGGGGGGGGGGGGGGTGATCAGTCAGTGTGTGATTGTAGTGCACCCGTTATTTGGGGGGGGGGGGGGGGACTGCAGTGGTTAGAGACCTGTGTTTGTGACTCTGAGGTTGTGGAGCTGTGCTATCGCACCCCTGGGCGAGGTACTTAACCGGAATTACTGCAATAAAACGCGCAGCTGGGTAAACGGACAGTGTGTGAAAAGAGCTGCTCTGGATGAGCTGGCTGAGGGAGACAGCGCAGGTCCTGTGGGTTTGAGTCACAGTGCAGCACAGTCAGCGCAGGTCCTGCAGGTTTGAGTCACAGTGCAGCACAGTCAGCGCCGGTCCTGTGGGTTTGAGTCACAGTCAGCGCAGGTCCTGCGGGTTTGAGTCACAGTGCAGCACAGTCAGCGCAGGTCCTGCGGGTTTGAGTCACAGTCAGCGCAGGTCCTGCGGGTTTGAGTCACAGTTAGCGCAGGTCCTGTGGGTTTGAGTCACAGTGCAGCACAGTCAGCGCAGGTCCTGCGGGTTTGAGTCACAGTCAGCGCAGGTCCTGCAGGTTTGAGTCACAGTCAGCGCAGGTCCTGCGGGTTTGAGTCACAGTTAGCGCAGGTCCTGTGGGTTTGAGTCACAGTGCAGCACAGTCAGCGCAGGTCCTGCGGGTTTGAGTCACAGTCAGCGCAGGTCCTGCAGGTTTGAGTCACAGTCAGCGCAGGTCCTGCGGGTTTGAGTCACAGTCAGCGCAGGTCCTGCGGGTTTGAGTCACAGTCAGCGCAGGTCCTGTGGGTTTGAGTCATAGCGCAGGTGCTGCGGGTTTGAGTCACAGTGCAGCACAGTCAGCGCAGGTGCTGTGGGTTTGAGTCACAGTCAGCGCAGGTCCTGCAGGTTTGAGTCACAGTGCAGGTCCTGCGGGTTTGAGTCACAGTGCAGCACAGTCAGCGCAGGTCCTGTGGGTTTGAGTCACAGTCAGCGCAGGTCCTGCAGGTTTGAGTCACAGTCAGCGCAGGTGCTGCAGGTTTGAGTCACAGTCTCTCTGTGAGATCGCAGCAGAGCTGCTTGGTGCTACAGCCGCCCTCTCTGCCGGCACAGTGGGCTCATTACTGCGCAGTAATTAAAGGAGTCGACAGCAAACTGTTAACGAGCGACTGTAGTGGAGTTAAGGTTCTCCCCGGGGGCGGGGGGGGGGGGGGGGGGGGTGGCCAGGAGGAGGAGGAGGTGGAGGAAGATGAAGATCATGGGAACAAAAGCGGTGCCCCCCCCCACCTTGCTGTCCACACGCTCCTGCACCCATTTGTCTTTTCAGGAGGGGGCGAGGGTTAGAGAAAGCGAGTGAGTGATGGAGGAGCAGAGAGAGAGAGATAGTGAGCGAGAGAAAGAGGGGGGAGAAGAGAGACACAAATCAAATCCTTTATCCTCTCCACAAAGCTGCCACATGAGACACTGTGACCCTCCCCAAACCCCCCCCCCCCCACCGCTCACCCCCACCCCACCCCACAAACAATTCCACACCACACATTTACACCCTGTGTGTGTAGGGGTGTATTTTGCGTGTGGATGTGCGAGTAAGGTTTGTGTGTGTGTGTGTGTGTGTGTGTGTGTGACTCTGGCTGGTTGGTTTGTAAATGTGTCTTTACCGCCAGATGTGTCTGTGGTCGTTCTCTTTCTTAAGAGCGTCCTTGTAGACAGCGCGACCATGGACAAACGCACAAGGCTACCCCGTGACCATGCATAGAAGTTTCTCCACAATAGTCTGTGGGCGTCCACTGTGGACAGGGCGCTAACGCGCCAGCTTGTGAGCTGACCGCTCCAGCCAGAGGCTCCGCCGTCCGAGACTAGCATTACCGTGACAACGGAGGCAGCAACAGGGTCAGAGTTCAATTCATTTTGTGTCCCAATCACATCGTCGCAGGAACCCGCTGGGTGACTAGCCGCCTGGAGTATCAACCGAATCCATCGCTGGTCTACAAACGGACCTGCAAACAGGAACCAGTCACTTGGCATGCAAATCGGAATGCTGTTGCATCACAGTACTGAGAGTTCCGGATGGTTTCCATGGTGATTTTAAGGGGCCTGGATGCTTAAAGTCCTGGTGTGTCACAACTACCTGTGATTCCACAGACAGCAGTTACTCCAGTTTGAAGGGTTAACTCTCTCTCTCTCTCTCTCTCACTCTCTCTCTCTCTCCCTCTCTCCTTACCGTCGAAAATAAGACGTCCTGATTTAGCCACTTTCTGATCTTTAATTAAGGTGTTAACCAAGGACAATCCTGAGGCCTTAGAGGACATTTGGGTCTGTTATGCAGCACCAGAAACTTCTGCTACCAACTGAAACCTTGCGTAGTGCGGAATGAGGTGGGGGTAGGAGGGGGGGGTCGGGTAATCGATAATATCTGTGAGGCCCACCGTAAATTCAGGATGTTTCTTGTTGTATATATTTCCCGCTGGATTGCTTGTGACGTCGTGGAGGGAGGCCAGGATGATAAAATTCGCGGAAAGCTGGAGAAGCTTTTCGGGGCACGGAGGCGATGGCAGTTTATAAAAACGATAAAGGATAAAGCAGACTGGACAAGCCAGGAAGCACGAGAGAGAGAGGCTTTTTTCAGAGGTAATACCGGTAGTCAAGGTGACACACAAAAAAAATAAAAAATAGCCATGGCAACCAATGTACAAGAAGCCCCCCCCACCTCACTCACCATGGAGCCATTTAACCACTTTAATCTCTACAGACTCTGGAAAATGTAGCTAATAGAGGTGTGGGGGGTTCAGGGGGTGGGTGTGGGAGGGGGGAGGTTGGCGGCGGGTTGGGGGGTCAGGGTTACAGTTTTTAAAGGGATTATTATAGTGGATTACAGAGGATATTTCAGGGGTGAGTTCTGTCGGCAGAGGAAGCGGTGTCACGGGGTGGAATCGGTTTAATGCCGCTCGGAAAGTGTTTCCGCTGTGCGGTCAGTAATGCACTGGGGAACGTCTTATCAGGACCGGGGTGCGGGCCGACCCCCCCCTGGTGTGGGGAGGGGTGGGGGGGGTGATAAGGGACCCCCTTTCTGACTCCAGCGCTCTCAGACCAGGGGTCCCCCAAACTCTGCGAAACCTGTAGAAAAATGTTGGCCAACGCATCAGCTACCCTGAGGAAAGGGGCGCACTCCTGCCCAACCAGAACCTTTCCCTGTGTTTCTTTTTTTCTTCTTTTAGGGCTCGCGCTCCAAAAAAAAAAGGAGGGAAATTTCTCAGTTAGCGCCATGGTTACACAGCACCAGCCACCACCCCCCCACCCCCCCCAACCCCGCCCCCCTCCCACTTATACAGACGGTTTGATGAGATCAGAGGTGGTGTGGATGTAGGCTGACTCCCGGCTTTTTCCCTCATTTATCTGAGTAACCCTGAAAAATCTCAATCTACCGCTATTGATTAGACCATAATTAGTTAATTAGGGACAGGAAGGGGAGAGAGGAAGGGGAGAGAGGGAGGGAGAGACAGAGCTGGAGAGCTGGAGAGGACGAGAGATGCTTTGTTTTGCTCTGGCTCTACTGAAGGGCGCTGGATTTTGGTGATGAGCCTGTGTTCACCGATCCCTCCGAAACTCCGACAGGCAGGCCCGCCAGCCGCCTGAACGCGTTCCCCTTCCCCAGTTTCTGATGAACACCTGTGCTGAACACCTGTGCGCAGTGCTAACACTGTGCCACGTTGGGTCGTTTAGTAAACACCTGCCGTACCTGTGGTGTTTACCTGTGCATGTTAACACCTGTGCCGTATCTGTGGTGTTTACCTGTGTATGTTAGCGCCTGTGCCGTACCTGTGGTGTTTACCTGTGCATGTTAACACGCTGCAATACCTGTGGTGTTCACCTGTGTATGTTAGCGCCTGTGCCGTACCTGTGGTGTTCACCTGTGCATGTTACCTGTGCGTGTGGTCCTCCAGGTGTGACGAGTGTCGGCTGTGCTATCACTTTGGGTGCCTGGACCCCCCGCTGAAGAAATCCCCCAAACAGACGGGCTATGGCTGGATCTGCCAGGAGTGCGACACCTCCTCCTCCAAGGTGACCCTGGGAGCGGCTGCGGCTGTGGGCGGGGTAGTGGGCGGGGCTGTGACAGTGGGTGGGGTAGTGGGCGTGGCTGTGATAGTGGGTGGGGTAGTGGGTGTGGCTGTGACAGTGGGTGGGGTAGTGGGCGTGGCTGTGATAGTGGGTGGGGTAGTGGGCGTGGCTGTGGTAGTGGGTGGGGTAGTGGGCGTGTCATTAGGAGTCGATGTGATATTGGCAGTGGGTAATGAAGATGTTTATTTTCAACAAAAAAAAGATTATTTTCATGATATGATATTTCATTCTTACTATAAGATATATACCCTTATTCATTTGGAATTGTGCTAGTATTCTTTTAGGATTTAATAAGACCGTGGTATAAAGGGCTTTGAGTCTAAGCTCAATCATCTTGTATACAGACTACAGCACTGGGAAGGGGGTGTTTTAAAATGGTCCTGCAGTGCAGCCCTGTGAGTTGCTCTTTGCTCTCCTGCTCGCGCTGAGGAATCCCTGGATCGGGCTCATCGAGCCGCGCTGAGGCTGAATCACAGATCGCAGGGCCGCGTCGCGCGCTTGAAGTCTCCCGTGAGGGCGTTCGGGCCGCCGCGCCGATGGCGGAGAGACCGCGCTTAAAAAGGAGGAGAGAAAAAAAAGTCCGCGCACCAGCTTTCCCCCAAATTCCGCCGTCCCCCCCCCCACCGCCGGTGAAGTTTCTCCGCGAGCGGCCTGCTCTGCGTGGGACGGCGAGGAAGACGCGGGCATGTCGCAGGACGCCTGCGCGGGACCTTCAGAGGGAGCGCTCCCTTCTCCTTTCAAAATGTCCGCCAAGATGGCAGGCTACACCGGCAGGACTTTTTCCTCTTTTTTTAAAATAACATTTTTTTCTTATTGAATTACGGAGCAAAAAAAAAATGTGACAGTGTGTGGCAGCGGACGGGCCTGCTTCCCCCCCCCCCCCCCCCGAAACCTGATTCAGTCAATAAATGTAACTGCCTCCAATTTCTGTTCGAAAGGGCATCCCTACAGGGCCTTCGCGAATTTAGGTAAAGGCGTTTTGTTTTGTTTTTTTTTACCGTTGATGGCGAAACTGAAGGTGAGAACGCTCTCAGAGAAGTGGACGGGATCATGGCGAGAGGGTTTGGGTTCTTTGCGCCCCTTTGCCCTCGGTTCGGTGTTCGTGCCTTTTCTGCGTGGCTTCGTGGCAGATTTGTGTTTCTAACGCTCCCGCTGCTGTTACTTCTCTAAATCTTTAACAAGCCCGACTGCTCGTGTGCGAGGTGGAGCCCCCGCCGTGCCGTGAACAACCCCCGTTAAACCCCCCCCCCCCCCCCCCCCCCCCCCAAAAAAAACAGCGTCAGCAGAACCAAATTTAGGACTCGTCTGCGCAGATGGGTTCTACCTTGAAGAGTATCCCCCTAACACCCCAGTACATGCACACACACGCTCGTACACACAGTCAAACATGAAAAGACGCGCTCTGGAACACAACACACACTTACACACACACTCGCGCATACGTACAAACACACACACACACACCCACAATAAACACTGTCCCTGTTGCAATCACTGCACTGGCTACAGCGTACGTTCGTGTGTTCAAATATGGTTTTTTAAAAATGTAATTGTACATTTGAACACAAATCAGGAAACCTTATGATGTTCAGCGGGTGTGGTCACAGAAGACCCATTTTCTACACGAGCATTTCCTCGTTGTGTGAGTCAGGGCTGCAGAAAATTCCAGAACGGCTATATGAAGTCGTCTCAGGTGATCTGCTGCGCAGGGCCCATCCTGCTCGCTGTGTGAACAGAGAAACTTCTCTAAATAAACTCGAGAAAGTTTGGTTTCGCCGTGCCTATCGATTCCCGTGCCATCTTCAGTGATTACATTACATTACATTACATTACATTCATTTGGCAGATGCTTTTATCCAAAGCGACGTACAAAAAAAGTGCACTTCATGGTCATAGACAACTGCTAAACACAGGTTCAGTAAGGTACAATACTTATTTTGTACAGCTATTTCTAGCCAAGAACACAGTTCACACAGTGAACACTATTCAGACCTAACCTCTGCAAAGCCAACTAGGCTGAAGAATAAGCTACAGTATTAGGACAAATACAAATTACCAAAAAGTGCTGGGATAGGGCAACAGTGACGTTTCTTTCCGTGGAGTGAGAGTCATCCAAACCTGGTCTGACCATTTTAAGCATACAGACAGAAGGATGAGATTTTACCGGAGTATATCTGGGCAGGGACGGGTTAAATGCACGGGTCAGAGAGAAACCACTTATCGTGCAGTGGATCTTTCAGAACGCACATCTGAAACAAACGCGGTACTTAAGAGAGGGTTCCTGGCGTAGGCTTAAATGCCGCACCGTGAAGCGGTTTTCGCGCTGGGAGCCGGGCGCCTCGCAAATGGATGTTTCTAAATGCCAGCTTTAAGTGCAAAGCGTTCCTCCTCCTCCTCCTCGGGCCTTAAAAAAGGAAAAAGTTTCCCTCCCTCGCAGAAGATTTCGAGGACTGCGCGCACGCACGCACACCCGCACTTAAACTTTGTTTTCGTTCCTGCATCCTGTGTTGGTCGCCTAATGGTCTGCGTTAGAGAAGCGATAGAAGAAGGAGGAGAGAAGAAGAAGCGTGAAAACTAAAAGAAGGTGATTTGTTCTACTGTGCGACTCCGACTCGCCGTGGTTACGGGGGGGGGGGCTTTTCGGGGTGCGGGCGCGGCTCGTTCCCCGCGCCAGCGACGTTGTCACGCGGCTGCGTTTTTAATCAAAGCGCAAGGAGGCGTGACCGAAGCCCTTTCCGCATTTCCGCCGCGTCGCGGAGAGAAAAATGCGGCTCGGTTTATGGAACGAGTGAGTGGCACGCGAGCCGGCAGGGAGAGTTTGAGACGCGGCTCGCCCCCCCCCCGTGCCCCCCCCCCCCCCCCCCCCCCGCCCCCCCGGCCCCCCCCCCGGTGCCGTCTCTCAGTTACAGTCGCCGCCCGCTCGGTGGAGCTCTCCGGGCCGTCGGTCGCGCTCCCCCCGCGTTTGTGTTCGTTATCGTTTTAAAGGTCACCGCCGACGAGAACGCGATTCCACCTCCTCCTCGTCCGTTATTAAAACGCTCAGATTCCTCCTCCTCCTCCTCCTCCTGCTCCTGCTCCTCCTCCTCCTCCTCCTGCTCCTCCCCCTCCTCCTCCTCCTGCTCCTCCTCCTCCCCCGAAGACGATCTATCTGCGTTGTTTTTTTTCTTCTGCCTTTTTTTTTTTATACTTCATTTCCTATTACTGTTAAGCCGTGCCGTTTTGATTATATATTTCTTTTCATCTCCGCGAAATAATGAAGAAGTGTTTTCATTCGTTTGTGAGCCCGTCTGGATTTAGGGCCCAGTGTGAGTGTGTGTGTGCGCGGGGGGGGGGGGGGGGGGGGGTCGGCGCGGTGGGGGGGGGCTCGGCAGTGACGGCTTTATTAGACGGATCGGGCGGGTTCATTACCGCGGCGACGCCTGCGTCCGTCAGATAAACCCGCGCGGCGCGGAGGCCGCCGTCCCTCCCCTCGCCGTCGCCATGGCGCCGTGGCGGAATTGATGTCCCGCCATAAAACGGCGGGCCGCGGGTGGAATACCGCCGGCCGTTTAACGGGAGAGCCGGGGCTACGGGGGGGGGGGGGGGGGGGGGCGGCGGCGTCCCCCGCACGTCCGCCCGAGAGGCGCGAGCGCTTCCAGAGGTACGGGACGCTTTTTTTCGGCTTTTTTTTTTTTTTTTTTTTGCGCGGAAAAGCTGTGAGCGTGAAGCGCTTAAATCGGCGTCAGCGTCCGTAAGCGGTTACCGTGGCAGCAGCTGGATCCTCTTAAGCCCCCAACGTTCTGCCGATTTCGCCGGAGTCGACTTTTCTGCCGTGCTAGACGGTCCTCCGATTTCCCGGGTCAGGGCCTGGCAAGAATGGCGGGGATTTCCGCCACGGCAAAAAAAAGGTTACAGCGTTCTCACGGGACCTTTTCTTCCTGGCGCCGTCTCTAATTACTGCTTCGCTGGATCGGCCCTCCTGACGGGTCTCGCGCAGATATGAGAGATCTTGCACGTGGAGGACATTGGAGCAGCCGTGCGTCGTGTGATTCTGTGAGGGGGAACTTATTTTAGGGATGGAGTAAAACGGGGTCGCAGGATTGCCATCATTCCAGTTCATGTTCATCAACAGGCCTGCTTCTCCCTGCTAAACGTCTGTGTCAGGTTTTAAATGGCTTTTTTTTTACCCAGTAGATTAAAATAAATAAACAGGAAGTCTCTGGCAGGAAGTGGGAAAAAGTCCCGTGGACCTGGAAGGAAGGTTTTTGCGGTGGCTGCGGTCCGCGTGTAGGGACGAGTTTTTATGACGTTTTTTCGCGGCGTTGCCGAATCCTCGGCTCCAGCGGCGATCGTGCCCCAGACGCGGCGACATCGCGGAGAAATTGAAACGACAGGAAAAGGAAGTCGCTCCCCGCCGTCCGCCGCTGGTAATGTAGCACCTGGCGGGGAGGCGCGTCGTCCCTAGCGATAACGTAAACAAAGCCAGGTAACTACGGCGATTAATAACCCGCCGTTTAAAATCGCCACACTGATTACAGCCGTAATTGCACAATGATGAATTTGCTGAGTGTTCATACGGTTCGTAATATTATTTTTTTTTTTTATCACTGATTCCTCGATACGGGTAGATTTTTTTTTTTCTTTGCAGGGATCGGGCAGGATAAGGCCTCAGTGAGCGCGTGTATGCGTGTGTATGCGTGTGTATGCGCGTGTATGCGTGTGTATGCGTGTGTATGCGCACACGCGTGTGCGGGGGGGGGCTTGTTTGCGAGCAGTCAGCCGGCGTAGTAAACGGTTCGATGTCGTCTGCGTATTCTGAGGAGATTAGTTTCTCTGTCCCCGTCGTTAATCAGAGCCGCGCTGGCGCCCGACCCGCGAAGCCGCCAAATTGAGTTAGCCTAATTAGCTTAATTAAGCGCCGCGCTCCGGCGGCTAGCGCGCGGGCGGGAGCGGCGGAGAGCTAGCGCGCGATCGGCGTGCGCTGGCGCTAACGACAGTTTTACTGCCTTTTAATATGAAAATAAAAAAATAAAGAGGAGGGGGGGGGGAGGTGCTTGGGGGGCGGGGGTGTGGGTGGGGGGAGTGGGGGGGGGGGGGCTGCATAAGGAGGCCTCGGATTCGTTGTAGTTCGTCTTGGCGCATTTATCTTCGCGCTTGAATAGCGGCGGGGAACCGAACTGCTCACTGCACCATTGAGGCGTGAGTGAGCTCCTGCAGCCTCCTGCCTCATCGGAGAAGGCTTCCTCAGTCTTTGAGATGATTTCAGGATCTTTCATCTTTCTCCTGTTGAGTCTGCAGTTAACTATTATAACGATTATAAATTGTTATTATTTACCATTTTGTTTGAACGACCCCCTCTTAACCTAACACACACACACACACGCACACACACTTGGGGGTTTAGCGATGATTTGCGCTGATGTCCCCCTTCACAGGCTCATTGGAGGGTAATTCAATTCAGTTTGATTTGTTTAGATCTTTTGACAGAGCACTGTCATAAAGACGCTTTACAGAGTAGCAAGGGAAGAGACAGAGCAAACACCAGGCCTGAACCCCCAAATAACAGGCACATAAGTTAAAAAAAACTCCCAGTGGGGGGAAACCTCGAGAGGAACCCGGCTACAGAGGGGGAGCCCATCCTCCAGTGGCCAGCCTGGTGTAAAGTAGCAGACAGGAAATAAAAGATGTAATGGACTGTGTGGGGTAGATGTAATGCACTGGATTGTGTGGGTAGATGTAATGCACTGGACTGTGTGGGTAGATGTAATGCACTGGATTGTGGGTAGATGTAATGTAATGCACTGCAGATGTAATGATTGTGTAATGCACTGTGTGGGTAGATGTAATGCACTGGATTGTGTGTAGATGTAATGCACTGGAGATTGTGTGGGGTAGATGTAATGCACTGGAGATGTAATGCACTGGATGTGGGTAGATGTAATGTGTGGGTAGATGTAATGCACTGGACTGTGTGGGTAGATGTAATGCACTGGATTGTGGGTAGATGTAATGCACTGGACTGTGTGGGTAGATGTAATGCACTGGACGGTGGGTAGATGTAATGTATCTGTGGGTAGTATAATGCACTGGATATGGGGTGCATGCACTGGATTGTGGGTAGATGTAATGCACTGGATTGTGGGTAGATGTAATGCACTGGATTGTGGGTAGATGTAATGCACTGGACTGTGGGTAGATGTAATGCACTGGATTGTGTGGGTAGATGTAATGCAATGGACTGTGGGTAGATGTAATGCACTGGATTGTGGGTAGATGTAATGAACTGGACTGTGGGTAGATGTAATGCACTGGATTGTGGGTAGATGTAATGCACTGCATTGTGGGTAGATGTAATGCACTGCATTGTGGGTAGATGTAATGCACTGCATTGTGGGTAGATGTAATGTCCCTGCATGGTACTGGCTTACGCTGTTCTGTCCAGACAAACCAGGAAGTCCTTTCAGTATGATGCTCCTGTTGGAGTTGCCCAGTAAAACACAAACCAAAAAGAGAAATTTCATCCACACTGGTTAAAGCAACACGCCCTTCGTCCTTAGTGTGGCACGAATGCAGCGGTGTGTAAGTAGTTTTGCTGGAATAACCTTATGCCTCAAAAAAATGACAATAGGACACTTTCCTCTTAAGTTGCCTGTTCAGTTTAATGAAATGGAAATGTCCCACAATGCATTTGTTTTTGAGAAAAAAAACAATGCAGTCTGGGAAAAGAAGGCAGGGAGGCAAGAATAATGCCTCAGTGTTGCTTATTACGTCTTAAACTGGAAACACAAAACATGGCTGAAGCAGAACCAGCACCATTACCAGAGACTATTTACACTGTAAAGAAAATTTATACAGTATTTTTTTTTATATGAAGAGAGAGTTTGTCGGAGGTGTTGAGTCCAGAAGTTGCAGAGTGTGTTGTTTGTTGCTAATGGGACATGCATTATTAATAGACCTTCTTTGGAGTTGCCCTATCGGTGTCCTTAAGGGTGACATTGACCAAGGAAAGAATATTTCTGCCCTAATACCAACGTCTCTTGATCACACTTTTCTAAAAGATTTTAAAAATTTTAAAAATAAAAAGTACACATTAACACCAGCAACCACACACACATTCATCCATCATCCACGAAGAACACACTTTAACCTCGCAAAGATCAACTTTCAGATGAAGAGTTCATCTTCACTTCCAACAGAGAGATGTTGAGTCGCACCTGAATGTGGACAATCCATCTCAATACGCGTCGTCACGGAGACCAAATAGGTCCTGCGGACACGCCCACTCAGCAAACGCCTCCGCAATCGGATGCATCTCATTGGTCCAATAAATCACGCTAATGGCTAATGGGATGGGTGTGTGGATGATGTCACAGTGCAAGAATGGATTTGCATTCCGCACTCCAAGCGAAGACTCCAGGGGCGATGTTTATGCGCTGTGCGTTTGTTAATTTATTTTCATTTTGCCGACGTCCTTGTTCCAGACGATTCGCAAGGTTCCGGAAGTGCCCCCCCCCCCCTTCAGGGCGAAAAGCGGTTTGCAGTTATAAGTCCTGATTTATTCAGCCGAAATGATTTGGGGGACGAGCGGAGACATTGGATCCGCTCAGAGCCCCAGGCAGGATGGCGAGCGCGATCTCCACCCCCCCGAGTCCGATCGCGAGGTGCATTTCCTGTTGCATTCTGAGCGACTGTCGCCTGGCGGGGGTAACGCAGCCCCCCCCCCAGGGGCCGCGCCCCCTCCCGCTCCAGCAGCTTTTACGCTCCTGTCAGTTAAAGTGAAATACGTCCGGGGGGGGCTCCCTCGGGGGGCATCGCACGTCCTGGGTAATCGCGGCTGGAGATTTAAACCCCCCCCCCCCCCCCCCCCGCCGTTTGCGCTTTTTAACGGCCGCCGGCCGGTGAGCTCGCCCCCCCCCGGTATCGGTCACGGCTGGCTGCCGCTGTGGCGCCCCCCCCCCTGGTGGCCCCGGGGGGGTGAGAGATGAACGGGACGGCCCTTTTGTAATGAGCACCGTAGGAGAAGCGTGAGTGTGCGGAGTCGTGGGTTTGAGTGTGCGGTCTGGGGCGCAGGCGGGCAAGGCGGGCGAGCAAGCGGGCGGGTGAGGGGCGAGCGGGCGAGGTGAAGGGGTGAAGGGGCGAGCGGGCAGTTCGGGCGGTTTGGTGAGGGGCGAGTGGGTGAGGGGCGGGCAGTTTGTCCTGAGTGACGCAGGAGTCACAATCGCCTTTCTCTGTCTCTCTCCCTCTTCTCTCTCTCTGTCCCCCTCTGTCTCTCTTTCCCTCATTCCTCCTGTCTCTCCCTCTCCCTCTCTCAATCCTGCCCTTTATTGCCCTTGCTCCCTCCATCTCTCTGTCTCTCTTTCACTCATTCCTCCTGTCTCTCCCTCTCCCTCTCTCCCTCTCTCAATCCTGCCCTTTATTGCCCTTGCTCCCTCCATCTCTCTGTCTCTCTTTCACTCATTCCTCCTCTCTCTCCCTCTCTCTCTCTCTCTCTCTCTCAATCTTGCCCTTTTTTTGCCCCTGCTCCCTCTCTCTCTGAAGATTCTGCTTAATTAGAAAGTCAGAGGAACGTGTGACTGAGCAGCGTTCTCTTAATAACGTGAGATATGAAGCATTCAGCTTAACGCATGGACAGATAAAAAACATGACAACTTTTCAAAGGGCACAAAATATGAAAACCGCAAGCCATTTTTCTCTTTCTCCCTCCCCCTCTCTGTCTCTCTTCTCTATCTCCCTCCCTCCCGTACACACACACACACACACACACACACACACGTTGTGTTGCCGGTGCTGTTGACTGTGGTGTGATTCGTTGTTGGTGTTGTGAGCTAGCGTCCGCGTGAAGCCTTCGTTTCCAGCCTCGTAACTTTTCCCCGTTCCCCCTCTGTAAGCAGGTAGCTCACCTGCAGACTCACTGTCAGTTTGCAGCGAGGCCCGGGGGGGGGGGGGGGGTAGTGGGCGGGGAATGCAGGCGGCTGTGTAGCCAATCGGATGTAGAGGCGGGGCGTGGGGGGCGTGGTTATGTGTGCAGATGAGAGCCAGGTTTTGTGTGGAATTTGACCAGGACCATTCTGCAATAAAGGATAATAAACATTTCTCTTAAAAAATATATCTTCTGCGTTTAATTTTTTTTTTAAACTTTGTTTTAATTGAAGTTTTTGGAGTGGGCGGGGTTGGTGGGAGAGGGAGGGGCTCCAGCTGTGGCAGCTGTTTTAGTGCCATAACTCATGGGCAGTAATGGGGCATCAGTAATGTGCTCCTCTGAGAGAGCGGTCCTCTGTCGCCACCTACAGTCCAGTCCAGGCACTGCGGCCGCCCAGCAGATTCCGTCCCCCGCCGTAAAAATCCAAATGAGATTGTGAGTGCGTGCACATATGTGTGTGTGTATGCGTGCATTTGTGCATGCGTATGTGTGTATCTGCATGCGTTTGTGCATACGCGTTTGTGTGCGCGTGTAAGAGTGCATGTGTGCGAGTGTGTGTTTTGTCTGTCTCTCTCTCACTCTCTCTCTTTGTATCTCTTTCCCCCCCCCCCCCCTCCGGATGGAGATGTCTATCTGGGGGGTGTTGGTCTGCCTGCTCTTCAGCCCCCTCCCCCCCCTCCAGGATGGCTGTGAGGCAGAGGCGGGGGGGGGGGGGGGGGGGGGGGGGGGGGGGTAGATTTTCCTGGTGGCTGCCTTTGCCGTACTTCACAGAGCAAATGTCTGTCAGCCAGCGGAGACGAGGGGGGGGGGGGGAAACTGGGGGGGGGGGCCGTGAAGACAGAGCTGCTCCTAGGGTGGGGGGGAAAAACTGGGGGGGGGGGGTGAGGGGGAGTTGGGCACTTAATATAAAAATCCTTTACATTTTTAGTAATTAGTTAAAAGCAGGTGATTTTTGGGTGTTTTTTATTAACAGCTACTGGAGGGAGGAAGGGGGGTGGTTAGGGCGGTCTTGGGGGCTGGAGGGCTTGGGGGGAGGGGGGTGGTTTGGGTGGTTGCGGGGGGGGGGGGGGGGGCAGGAGGTCGGCTGTCATCATTTTCCGCTGTGTCTCCCACACACAGCATTCCTACAGATACAGACCTGCAGCACCAGAACAGAGATAATATGCAGTCACTCTGCCTCTCTCTCTCTCTTTCTCTCCCCTCTCTCTCCCTGTCTCCCCCCTGTCTCCCTTTCTTTCTCCCTCTCTCTCTGCTTCCTCTCTCTCCTCTCTGTCACTCCCCTTCCTCTTTCTGTTTCTCTCTCTCTCTCCCTTCTCTCCTCCCTCTCTCCCCCTCTCTCCCCTCTCCTCCCCTCTCCTCTCCTCCCTGTCACTCTCTCCCCTCTCCTCTCCCCCGTAGACGTGTCTTGCCCTGCGCGTGTTGCTGTGGCGGTTGGCTGTGTAGTTATAGACAGCTCTGTGAGACCCTCCGCTCTTCGCCTATCTCACACCGTAGAGAGTGGAGCCCCCCCGCCTGCCCCCCCCCCCCCCCACCCACCGCCACCCCCCGCCCCAAAGCTGTCACCTCACCCTGATTGGTCTCCATGGAGCAGCCAATAAATTTGAGTAAAAGTCCCTCCCTGTGTGGCACTTATGGGGTTTAGAATCACAACACCAAGGCTCCCTCCCTCCCTCCGTCCCTCTCTCTGTCTTTCACCCTCCCTCCCCCTCTCTCTCTCCTCTCTCTCTCTCTTCACCCTCCCTCCCCCCCTATCTCTCTCTCTTTCACCCCTCCCTCCCTCCGTCCCTCTCTCTCTCTCCCTCCCTCCCTCCCTCCCCCCTCTCTCTCTCCACACTGGTGGTAACAGTGGGATGTGTAGTCCTGTCTGGCAGTGTGATTGTGGTGTTGTCATGTTGGCAGGTTTACTGCAGATTTTCCCCGCAGGGACGGAGGGGAAGGGTTCGGGAGAAAGAAGAGAGCGTGTCTCTGGGGTGGGGTGGGGGGGCATAGCGTGTCTCTGGGGTGGGGGGGGGGGGGGGTGGGGGGCACTGGGGGGGGGGGGGGGGGGGGGGGGGCTGTTGGGAGGTTGGTGGGGGGGCTGTTGGAGGGGTGGGGGGGCTGTTGGAGGGGGGGGTGGGTGGGGGCTGTGTGGAGGGGGAGGCCCTGGGGGGGTGGGGGGGCTGTTGGAGGGGTGGGGGGGCTGTTGGAGGGGGAGGGCCTGGGGGGGTGGGGGGGCTGTTGGAGGGGTGGGGGGGCTGTTGGAGGGGTGGGGGGCACTGGGGGGGGCGGGGGGCTGTTGGAGGGGGAGGCCCTGGGGGGCGGGGGGGCTGTTGGAGGGGGGGCCCCTTGTGAAACGCTGTCTTAGACTGACGAGGCCAGGCTACTGGAGACTGAAGCTCTGCTGTCGAACAAATGTTCTAGCGCGTTTGCCGTTTTTTCAGTTTTCATGTATTTATTTTCGTTTGTTCGAGCGAGATGTTTTTGGGCCCTGTGTTGCGTCTGTGCTGACGAAAATAAGGAAACAAACGGCGATTTAAAACTGCACCACAACTGCAGGAAGAACTCCATGCAGATGGAGAGAACCAGTTGCCCTGACTACAGTGTGATTTTGGCAACTGTGACTTTACTGTGGCCTGTACTGTGTGTAGTTTAGCCAGGTTTGGTGTGTGTGTGTTTTCAGTTCAGTTCAGTTCAGTTCAGTTTTTGGCTGAATCATTTATTTAATTTTTTTTTTTTTATTCAACAGTAAGTATGACCTTTGACCTTTCTTTCTTCCAGGAGGGAGAGGAGGAACGTGAGGAAGAACGTGAGGAAAAACGTGAGGAAGAGGAGGGCTCTGTTAAGGAAGAGGTGGTGGAGCAGGAGATCCCAACTGAGTCTACCCCCCCCCCCCCCCCAGAAAAGAGTTCATCTTTTATATTTCTATTATCACTACTATTTTTTTGTAACCTCATAAAATTCCAGGCGATGTCATCTCCATTTGCCTGATGATAGCTGGGCTTGGGGGGGGTGGGGGGGGGGGGGGGGGGGGAGTCTGATCACATCAGAAGGCTGGTAAGGTGTTTCCTGTCTTACCCCAATTGGGGGGGCTCTTATTTCTGAATGATTCTTTGGCAGGTGGAAGGAGCAGGCAGTCACTCACAGGAAGTGGATTTGGTGGTGAACATCTTGTTTTGTCTGTAATGTCTTTTTTTTTTTTTAAGGGCTTTCAGTGAGGGGGAATTAACAAGAACATATTTCATTTACGCTGGGGTTAAAATCTAATACAGGTAGCTTAGCCACTGGGGTTAAAATGTAATACAGATAAACCCATTTATAGGGTTTGGCCACTGGGGTTAAAGCAGGAGAATTTGTAATTGTTTAACTCCAAAAGTTATACCCAGGTGAAACTTTTTTTTTTCATTTTGTGTCAATCTATTGCACAGTTGAGCATTTGTTAACGACGTTTAACACTGATACATTTTAAAGTGGAGTTTGCCGTTGGTATTGTACACCGAAGTCCCACGCATGAATTTTAAAAAGCAGCGAAAACGTTTGACATCAGTGTTACAGTTAAAAACAGACAAAGTGTTTGTTCATCCACCCTTTGAAGATCACCTGTGTACCTGTGCTGTGTTCGTCCTCTCCGACACGAGGATCAGTCGGGATGGTTTTGACAACGCCTCCCTGTACCTCTTAGAGACAGATCCTGCTGTACAGAACCTGGGTGCCATTACATCGCCCAAACACCAGTGCTTTTCCTCCTCTGTGACTGTGGACTTTATATATCGTTTTATTGTTATTATTATTATTATTATTATTATTTTTTGACTCACTACACGTTTATGGTCAAACCCGTGTACAGTGCGCTCACTTGACCTTTCAAAACGTCCCTTCAGAGAAAAAAAGGTTCATTAATCGGTTTTTTCCCGAGTGTACAGAGGTGGAGAGAGAGATGAGTTCATTCGTCGGCCATTTTGTTTGAGATGAGAACACGCCTACGTCTGTTCCGTTTCACCCAGAATGCCGTGCGGCACATGAATCCGTATTTAGGTATTTTGTAAATGGTATATTGCTAAATAAAACACTCTTTAGTTGTGAAAGTGTTTCTCCCTGCCTCATTGCTGGTTAAAAAGCCGTGTAAAGTTTTATCGGTGTGAAATATTAGCTTTGCTTTTTTATGCATCAATGCATTTTCCCACCAAATTGAACAATTCCCCCTCTTTAAAATACTTTTTTTTTTAGGACATAAGAAAATATAGCAGTGTGTTAAATCACGGTTGGACTGAGGCCATCTAGTCCAGCTGAACTGATGTGGGTAGCTGTTACAGGCCATGGTTATGAATGGGGGGGGGTTAGAGTTAGGCTTGGGGGGGCACACGTGTCCGAAAATCTGTGTACTGGTTCGTGCACTTCCAACTAACCTGTAAACGGAACCTGAGGATCATCTTAGCAATTTTGACAAAAATAAATAAAAATCCGTCCTCACGGGTCTCACCTCCAGGGGGCGCTGTTCGAACACAGATTGAGTAAGGGGTCCCATTCCAGTCTGTTTTAGAGGGAACTTTAAATTCACCCGTTTTAAAACCCCAACCATAGAAACCCCCGCGTCTAGAGTGCTGAATTTTTAAACGACGTTCTGGAAAACCTGCTCTACCACTGGGTTAATATTATACCTACTGCAACAGCCCAGGTCGAGTATCTAGCCCATGGACACGTCGCACCCTCTGGTTTTAAATAAAGTTCTGGCTTCAAACGAAAATGAATGAAGCTTTACCGCGTGTCACTCAAAAGTGTGACAGTGTTAACTGCACCCCTAACTGAATAGGACAATCCTCAGTGCCGTGCATTGGTTTATTAACGTGTTATTACAGCTGTATAAACGTGTTATAGCTTGAAAAAGGAATAGCAGTGGGGGGGGGGGGGGGGCTTTAATCCCAAACTACGCCTCGTCTGGCGCTCACCCCCCCCCCGGTCCTTGCTTGGGGGGGCCTGGTGTGTGGCTCCAAAGTCAGACACCCCTACGGATCGAGCCGGGCGTCCCGCCACGTATATCAGTTTTTAGCGGGATTCGGGCGCCGCGGCGGGTCTGCCGTGCGCTCCGCTCCCCGCCACGGGGCCTCGCTCCCCTCATCGCTCGCTCGCCCTTCTTAATTGCCGCCGGTGGTTTCGCGGAGCGGCCCTCCTGTCTCCGAGGTGTTTGAGAAGATCGGGACTGACCTTTCCCAGCCCCCCCCCCTTGTTTTCAGAAGCCGACTCTCACTCTGCTCTCCACTGGTGCTAATCTCCGCCTCCCGGCTCTTAAAAACCCAATTCTGCCATTTAAAGCCACCCGTTAGCCGTTAGCGACAGCGCTGACTCCCGAAAGACCCAATCACAGCCTCTCGCTCTGATATTTAAAATATGACTGGCTGAATTATCTAGCTTAAGGAACCCACCTCCCCAAACATCACATGACTGTGGGCAGTCTGACAGAATGACCGTATTTAAGTACACTCACACTCACACACACACCCGCACCCGCACACGCACACACACACGTTTACGAGAGGCCAAATCGACCGTGAGTTACGGTGATTATTCTGTGGCTTGAACCCCAAACTACGCCTCGCCCAGTACTTAACCCAGCCGTCGCCACGGTTACGGCGACGACAACTCCTCGACGAGCTGTGGACCCCACCCGCTGTTGGCTCCGCCTTCTTTACGCGGAAAGTTCCAGCTCCCTGCAGTCGGAGGTGAAGCCTCGAGATTTCGACACGCGCCTTCTGAAAACCCGATATGGGCCGTCGGCAAGGCAACGCACCTGCGGAGGCGGGCTTCCCGAGCCGGGACACAGATCCGGAACCTTCCGGACCCGACCGGATTCCTCCTGTCATCCAGCAGCGGAGAGAAGGAGGAAGAGCGCAGGAGGAAGAGGAGTATCTGGTGAGTGTACAGAATCTGTGGGTAAGTTTGAACATGGGGGGAAAAAAAGCCTCCCAATTATTTAAACCGGGTTCGAACGCACGCCCCTGTCCTGGGCCGGCTTCTCGGCGTTCGGGTCGTAAAGTTCCGCATCCTTCCGTGGTCCGAGCTCAGGCGGGTCCCCGGGTTCCGACACCCTCGGTGGCTTTCAAATTTACGAGTTAAAAAAAGTAAACGCCTCACCAGGCCACTGGGATATAGGGCAGGAAGGGTCTGCCACTCTGGGTTACCACTGTCGTAACTCTCACTGGCCGCACGCAACTGTATCGGAGTGAGTGATTGGTCAGAAAGGGTAGTGTATCGGAGTGAGTGATTGGTCAGAAAAGGGTACTGTATCGGAGTGAGTGATTGGTCAGAAAGGGTACTGTATCAGAGTGAGTGATTGGTCAGAAAAGGGTACTGTATCGGCGTGAGTGATTGGTCAGAAAAGGGTACTGTATCGGAGTGAGTGATTGGTGAGAAAGGGTACTGTATTGGAGTGAGTGATTGGTAAGAAAAGGGTACTGTATCGGAGTGAGTGATTGGTCAGAAAGGGTACTGTATCAGAGTGAGTGATTGGTCAGAAAAGGGTACTGTATCGGAGTGAGTGATTGGTCAGAAAGGGTACTGTATCGGAGTGAGTGATTGGTCAGAAAGGGTACTGTATCGGAGTGAGTGATTGGTCAGAAAAGGGTACTGTATCGGAGTGAGTGATTGGTCAGAAAGGGTACTGTATCGGAGTGAGTGATTGGTCAGAAAGGGTACTGTATCGGAGTGAGTGATTGGTCAGAAAGGGTACTGTATCGGAGTGAGTGATTGGTCACTTTGGGGGGGGGGGGGTGTCAGTGAATGTTCTTACCGTGCATATATCAAGAGCACCAAGATGTAAATGTGAACATTTAAAATCAGATGCAGGACTGAACCTAACATCGAATTGGCAGAATTTTACAGGGATGGTAACCGATAGGGGAAGAGAATTAAACAACCCTTCAGCTCTTATGCGATAGGTAACTGTATACATGTAGCCTGGTTGTATGGTTTTTTTTGCAGGCACATATGATTTTATGTTCTATAAGGTTTTAACCGCTGGCCCCTCTGCTCAGTGGAGTTTGATAGAAATCTGCCACCGCAGCCTTAAATCTCCCATCTCTCCCTGAACTACCACTAAAGGGAAGAGCCAGACATAAATCTGCTCTGAAGGAGCATCCTGCTCTTTCCTTCTCTCTCTCCCCTTCCCTCCCCCTCTCTCTCTCCCTTCCCTCTCTCCCTGTCTCTCTCCTTCCCTCCCCCTCTCTCTCTCCCCTTCCCTCCATCTCTCACTCTCTCTCCCTCCCGCCCTCCCTCTCTCTCTTACCCCCCGCCCCCCTCCCAGCGGACCGAGTGACTGATCTGTTAGCAGTAAATCTGCGGCGCTGGTCAGGGGGTCTGAGGCCGGCGGGTGGTCCCGGTGCATTGTGGGAGAGCAGACTGCGCCGTGTTTCGGGGAGTTCGTTTAGCGCCGCCGTCTTCTTGCCCCGTAAGCAGATTCCTTCCTAACGAGCCCGTTCCCCTCATCTGACTAACGAGGGTGGGGGGGGGGCGGGGTGGGAGGCGAGCTCCCAGCCAATCGGCTGCCGGCTGCACCGCTAGCCCAAGGCCACAGGAGGGCGTCTAAGATGGCTGCTCTGCGTAACCCCCCACTCCCGCCTCGCCGTATCCCACAATGCACTGCGCTAATGGCCGCGCAGAGCCGCTGTCCTCGCCGCCGCGCCGGCCTGTGAGACGACCTTCAATCGCGGAAATGAGAACCCGCCGGGAGGAAGTCCCGACACACGCGAGCAGACATTCCCGCCTCCCCGTCCCGCGGTCGGGTGGGGGTGCGGTTTGGGAAAGCTGGGAATCGAGAAGCCGGCTGGTAATTTTGGCATGCCTGAACAGCCCCCTCCCCTGTGTGGAATGGGGGAGGGGGGGGGAGATCCCTCCAAAGTCGTTGGCTTTTTAATAGCAGGGGGTTAGTGGCACTCCCCTCCACTCTGTCCGATTGGTTGGGGGGGGGGGGGGGGGGGGGGGGGGGGAGGGGGCGCTCCGGAATGAGGCCAGGCGCTCCGGAAAGGTCATCCCACTTCAGCTCCCGATTTGAACCCCCCCCCCACACACACACGCGCAATGCCCCCTTTCATCTTTCCCCCTTCCCAGAATTCAGCTCCAGGACGTGCAGGTGGACGGTCTGAAAGTGCGTTATCTGTGAGCAGAAGAGCTTCGTCCGGGTGAGAAACACTTCCAGGACAGCGTTGCGTGTGTGTGTGTGAACTCTCTCTCTCTCTCCCTGTGCAGATACACTTAAACACACATATAAACACATACAAACTCTCTCACTGTGCATTTATACGTGCAGATACACATAAACAAACAAATGAACTCTCCCCTTTCTCCCTGTGCATTTATATGTGCAGATACACATAAACACAAGTAAACTCTCCGCACACTCCATGTGTGTTTATATGTACACAGATACACATCAACATAAACACTCACACAGGTGAACATTAGCTGGGATAGTTTATATGCGTTGTATAAACTCCCAGTGAATGTGTTTTACCTGTCTGTGTGTGTATATGGTCAGAGATACCCATATATACACAAACACAGTCATAAACTATCCCCTGTGAATTTGTGTTCCTGTGCGTTATGTGTAACACATTTGTAAATGTACGTATATTCTCATATCCGGGCAATACTTTACCTTATAACAGTGTAACGGCATTGTAATTACTCTGAGTAGATGAGTCGCCTCGCGCAGCTCATACACAACTTAATTACGGTTCTTCACAGACTGGTTTCGGTTAAATGGAGTTGAACGTGAGCACTGCTCTTCCGCGTGCTCTAAGGGTTGCGGCAACGTTGGAGTAACGTTACGCGTTTGCTCGACAGGCATTCGCCCGAGCACAAAAGACTAGACTTGGCACGCCGTCCTTTTAATAAGATCGGGGATTGGTGTTGAACGCGGCAAACGGGTTTGGCAGGAAAATAATGTCACCGTCACATCTGAATTGTACACGATAAAAGCCTAATTAGCATAAATTAATTTTCCGGGGAGAAAGGGAGAAAAAGGCCCCCCAAAACAAAAGGGTACTTTATTATATTTTCTTCATCATTGTCTTCCTCGAGGCATTTGGGGGGGGGGGGGGGGGGGGGCTGTAGGTAATTAATTACAGGAAAGGAGAGGGTGTCGTGTGGTTTGGGAAAGGGGGACACGCGCCACGTCCCCTCTAAAGGTCCGAGTGACAGCGACAGACAAGCGGGCTGGAAAACAAACAGCCGCTTTCAAAACGGCGTCCCCGCCATTTGCGGAAAACATTCGTTTTATTTTATTTTCTTTCTCGTTTTTTAATGTGAACGAACTGAATTGACGATATACTTCGCACCTCGGCGGCCGCTGTAGAACTGTAAAAAAAGGCTCTCTGCAATTTCGGTCTCTCCTCAACAGGTGCATCTGGCGATGTTATTTATGCATTTTATATCTCCGTCTATTTAAGAGCTGTTTGCTGAATGACTCCCGAGGGGCTGTCAGTGAGACCGGAGGTGTAAATGCAAACGGGACGAGGTTCTCCCAAAGCGCGCCGCACCACAATGCAGCCAACGGGACGCGTAAAATACGCATGCCAATGACATTTCACATTTCTGCTCCGATAGGGTAATTTTTCTTGTTTGGTTTTTAAAAAATAAAAAAACAGCAAACGGATCAAAAATCTAGTGTGGACCTGAACCAAAAACGAACAAAAAACGACCCCCCAAAATAAAATAGAAAAGTACATAAAAATAAGTGTTGAATAACTAATGTAGTGAGAACGGAGGGTGGATTATAACAGGCTTCTCGCTGAATAGTGTGATTTCAGAACAATTAATCCTACTCTGTCATATTCCTGCAGTCGGGACAGGAGCGGGTTACATGCGCCGCACGCTTTAACAAGACCAGGTCAAATCCTAGTATATGGCTGGACCGAACCGGCCGACCAATGGTGTAACTTAATCGGTCAGTCACTCAGTCACAGACGCGCGCGGTGTAACTTCATCACTCACTCAGTCACAGATGTCCGCGTTTATAGGTCTGGCCCCGCTGTTGCGGTCCGGCCAAAAAATATTGCAGGCTTTTTAATGGTGTTTTACTGCCGCCTGGTGGCCACGATTGCGATGCGCCTGGAGGGCCGCAGGATCGGCTGGTTTTCGCTGTTACCCAGTGGGTAATTGATTCGCTTGGTTCGTATTGCAGTTAACTCACCTCTCATCTGAGTTATTCCATCCGAATTGCTCATTGATTTTAAGCTTTACTGTAAACACCCATTCGTAACATTGCAGGTGATGACGGCTAAAATCGTGTTTAAAAAAGACCCTTATGTTCTGCCTTCGTAAGCGGAGGGCAGCTCTTCAGTCTGTGCTCTGTCATTTCCAATTCTCTCTGTGCACTAATGTTCACCAGAAACCCTGTGAAAAATACATTTATGGCTGCATATTAAACAGTGTGTTTTCGTTTTTAATAATCAGCCTAACTAGACTGCATATGTTGGAAAATATCAGCCATTAGAAAAGCAAACTGTCTACACTGTGTGATATAATGAGGTTTTAATTGTTATTAATTTATTTTTAGTGCCACATGAAGTCTGATTTACATTCTTAATGACAGATCATGTCAGTAATGGCTGTACTTGTCACGAATAATGAACTCTGCTCTCGGGCCTTTTTAATCGGGTCAGTCTGTTATTTGTTGTACGGTAACTGGTTTGTTTACATCTTTAATTGATTCGATTAAGATGAGAGAACGAAAAAACGAAGCAAACTGCAACACAGCCAAATCTGCATTAAGAATCCGCGTTAAAATAATACGACTGCAATAGAGCTTTCAGCGCGTTCACAGCGGGACAAGTTCAATTTGAACCGATTAACTCACCTCTTGCGTTCTGGCATCCACCTGCAACATGTGATGTCACCACTTGAGTAAGAGTGATGTCAGCCCCAACCCCACCCGTTGGTGCAATGGCATTTTATCTAATTATCATTTAAAAAACACCCCACCTGCCACCCTCAAAGATGCCTCCTGTAACATATAATAGTATTTGAAATTATTTTAAGAATCCTTCGATACTTAAATCACATTCCGTAGAAAAGTGAAGTTATGTCTTGTGTTCCCCAACTTGCCGGTTGCACCTTAAGTTCGTTACTAAAGTTCAGCCGTGAGTGCACGCGTCCGCCAGGTTCAGAACCAGTGCTATACTGACGCCATCCCTCTCAGACACTTGCCGCCCTTTATTGACTCTGGAAATAAAAAAAACAAATACAAACAAAAAAAAACTGGAGGAGGTGCAGATTTTGTTCGGCTAATAACTTTATTTAAATAAGACAATAGAGCTCTATACTGCGAGATACAAAACAATGAGCCGCACGCGGCCGTATAACGACAGACACGCTCGTGTGCGCCGGCGGGGAGACACAGAACCAACAGCTGACACGCGCACCGAACAACGCCCCGGCCGAGTCTGTGCGAGGGCGCCGAAAAACAATTCATAATAACAATGACCACAGTAACTCATATGAAAAGGAACTTCGTGTCCATACAGCACAAACTGCAGCTGTATTTGTTTCGTTCACTTTAGCGATGTGCAAAGTTTAGGATAGTGATCTAAAATGCAGAAATGAACGCGGCTGCCTTTTTTTTTTTTTTTTTTAAAAGCTTCGTTAAATAATGTCTTCCTCCCAAGGAAGCAGCGGCTGTCAATACGATTGGTGTAGATTTATTTATTAATTTGTTTTGAGAATTAATTAGTATTTTCCCTCACCATCCGCCACCGCGAGTAAGCCAGAACAGTCTTTGTCGTAAAAACTTAATTTCTTTAAGCGTAGGCCTACTCTTGCATTCTCAACAATATGATGACAGGATGCGAATGCGTGGGTTCGTAAAGTATGGTACCGCTGGATCCGGAATTGTTGATTATATACATCCGGGCTTTTCAAATAATCTCTCACGTATTTTTTTAAATATAGATTTTATTTATTTATTTATTTATACATACTGTACACGCGGGGGCCAGATATTTTCTACATCACGCTTATAACACAATAGCCTATTCTGTATGAACAACAGACACATTAAATATGATATGGCTAGTCATCAAGTTCACAGTGAAGACTCGCTATTGGCTTTCATTTGTCAATCGTGTGGTAAATTGTCCATTAAATAATGTACTTTTTATTTATTTATTTTTTTGGTTTGTATCTCAGCAGTCAAAGGGGCCAGTGGTAAGTTGATGACGGGCCGATAGTTGAACTGCCCTGACGTAGGCCTACGTCATCGGCTCGGTGGGACCACATTGAAACCACGTGGACCGTGCAGTTACGGTCAGGGTTGTGGGGGGGATTCTGAAGTTGGCCTGAGCGTTTACTATGTGTTGGCTTACAGAATGCAAAACGAGTTTTACCAGCCGATGAAATCTCATCGACAGTCTGAACACGAAACTCGGTCTCAGAAACAGAGAAAATAATGGACCTGTGATTTACGTTTGTTTTCACTGAAAGATATTTATTATTATTATTATTATTATTATTATTATTTATTATTATTATTATTATTTAGAATAACAAAATGGGATACTCTTACACGGAGACTGAGTTTACAGTTATTGCACACAGGTTGTTTATCAAAGTACACCATGTCTGTTGGATAAACTATATTTCCTGTCAGATGCTGAATGCTAACGTTGCACAGATCCATTTTAAAGCCTTAACGCGGGAGGTGCTCACAGACAATCTAAGAAAACTAAAGAACGCGTCACTCTTGGATGCGGGTATGCGTCTATTGCTCAAATACGGCCGTCGTTTCAAACCTGCCGTTTAAAACTGCATGGCTTCACAGGCAACCCTGCGCCTTGTTTTAAATACACACACACAGACTTAGCAGGGCGACTGGGACGAAACGAAACGACATTTATTTTGCATTTCACCAACTAAAACGGAAGCCGTTGTTGCCCTATTAGGAGCAGCGCAGCTTCTAAAAGCTGAAAGCCATCGACAGGGAAGTTTCCATAGGAAGCTAATAGCTGCAGCGGCCACCTCGTGTGAACTCGTATGAACTCGTATCTACTTTTTTTGTTGTTGCTGTTGGTTTGTTTTTCTGTACAGAAATCTGAACAAGGGGTGGTCAAGGACGGCTTTCAGGAGCCTTCACGGAGGGCTCGAGCAGCCGATTCGACCCGGCTCTCCGTCGCGCTCGGGTAGTTTTAAATGTATTGATTTGTTTGTAATCTGAGGATTTGAGGGTGTAAAGGCAGCCACCCGATACCTGCAGTGACCTGTGCTCGAGTTCCCCCACATCCGGGGAAATGGAGGGGAGCCAATCCTCTACATTTTCCTTTAAAATTACGTTTTTATTTATTTATTTACAAGTGGTCGCTTATGAGACGGGCGAACCTAGCATATTAAAGTCCATCTCCTCGTATAGCTACATATTCTGTGGTTTATGAAACAAGTTTACGGTTGCACAATGCACATACATACAATCTGTGAGCAAACAGAGATTTGCATATGCAAATTAGGTTTGTGCAAGCCCGCCCACCCACCAAAATGTATCATGGGTGGGATGGGGATTTCAATTTCAGGTCGGCTTTGTCTGTGAAAATTCACCTGGTTAACCCCTCCGCCCCCCACTCCCCGTTCCGCATTTTAGTTTTGGGCAAGGTCATACCCAAGACGGATAAGCCGGAATGTTTCTAGAGTAGGCCTACAGACTAGTGCTCTTATTTCTGTATGTGCAATATGCCAACAGTCGTACAGCACGCGACCCAACACCAGCAATCCTTAAACTCCCCAAGTCCAATGCCTTTGTGTGTTAGTTTTTATCTTCCCGATTGGGTCGGTTCTCAAGGGAGGGGTGTCTTTGCGCAACGCGAGCACCGACGAAAACGGTTATCTGAAGCCGTTCCACCTGAACGCGGTTTAAAAACGCGAGGGCAACCGGTAAACAAGTTCTGGGCGGCGCGTTCACGCCAATCGAGCAGCCGTACCCCAAGCGGGCGACCGGCTCACGGTTATCTGTGTAACGATGCCCGTCGGCAGCTAGCGGCCGAACTGACGATCACAAACGCCCCCTTACAGTAAAGTACACTTCCTTTATATTTACTTTTTTATTTGTTGTAGCCTCGATCGTAAAACTGGCGGGCGAGACCGCAGCATCGTTAGCGGCCGGCGGAGTGCGGAGTTAAGCCGCGGTTCCAGAACGCTCTTTAATCGCGAGAGTCGCCGGTAAAAATGTTCAGGAAGGCGACCAAAATAAATAAACAAATAAAATACGGAGTACAGATTTCTGCCACACGAGAAGAGGACGAACGACGGAACGGCAAGAGAGCGAGAAAGCGCGGGAGGAGGGAAAGGGGCAGCGGAATGCTTGTTTTTTTTTTTTTTTTCCCCCGACGACGTTTCCATGGATCTGTCCGACTGCGTAGGGATGCACAGCTCAAATTTCCTGAGTGAAGTACCTGAAGCAGCCCTGGCGCACACACACTGGGACGACTGTGGCTCTTTCAAAAAAAATAAATTTACTGCCCCCCCCCCCCTTTTTTATATGACTTTTTTTCATTTATTTTTATGATTATTTTGCATTATATGTCTTTAAAGAGGCTTATGGAAACATAACCCATAACTGAGTGTAAACACGAACCTGAATCAGATGTGACACAGTCATACACAGTCTTCGATTTAAACCAGCATTTTTCTTATTTTTCCACTTCTTTTGATGATAATAATAGTAATAATAATAATAATAATCAAGAGCTTATTTATACTGAGAATGTTAAACAGAACACATGACACGTAATTCTTAAAACATACTATTGGTTGCAGATGCATGCCCCTTGCCCCGCCCCCTTGCCCCCCTCCCCCAATTAAATGCCTTCAGTGGAGCGTGTTGTCCCGCCCCCTTCCCTCCCCACCCCTCTAGAGTGACAGATAGAACTGCATATCACAGAGCAGTACACCTAAAAAGTGCTCCTCCTCACAGACAGGAAGAGCTTATATACCAGTATAACTAAGCAGTTTTTTGTTTACTTTGTTTTTTTTTTTCTGTTCTGTTTGCTGTTGCTAATGCCATGCAGAGAGAGAGAGAGGGAAAGAGAGAGGGAGGGAGGGGTGCAGTAGTGGGTGGGGGGGTGTAACGGGGTGGTATTCGCTGTAAGTGTGCTCGTGTGTTCTCAGTGTGCATGTGTGGTGTGGGCAGGAAGTGGTGTGTGTGTGTGTGTGTGTACGCATGCGTATATGTGTATGAGCACGTGTGTGTGTGGTTGTCTGTGCGTGTGTGTGTGTGAGTATGTGTGTGTGTGAGTGTGTGTGTGTGTGTACACATGCGTATATGTGTATGAGCACGTGCGTGTGTGCGGTTGTCTGTGCGTGTGTGTGTGTGTGAGTGCGCATGTGTCTGTGCATGCGTGTGTGAGCGTGCGTGTGTGTATGAGTGTGTCTGTGCGTGTGTGTGTGTGAGTGCGCATGTGTGTGTGCATGCGTGTGTGAGTGCGCGTGTGTGTATGAGTGTATGTGTGTGTGAGCGTGCGTGTGTGTATGAGTGTGTGTGTGTGTGGCAGAGGCCAGCTCTACCGGAGATTAGCTGATGTCAGAGTTCTGATTTGGCGAGCAGGGGTCCGAGGGCTCCCCCTGCTGGCCGTCGGTGGGGGTGAGCGGCGACTCGGCGGGGGGGAGGTCGTCTGTGCTGGTGCTCGCGGAGACCTGAGTGGGGGCGGGGAGGGGCGGGGCCAGCCTGCCCGTGCCCGGGGGGGCGGAGCTGGGGCCAGCGGCGTCGTCGGGGGCGGGGCCAGCGGCGTCGTCAGGGACGGAGAGCGAGGGCCCGGGGGGCAGTCTGACGGGGCAGAAGGCGGAGCCTGTGGGGATGAAGTTCACCTTGTTCTTATCCGGGCAGGAGAAGAGAGGGGCGGAGTCTGGCTGCCGCGACCTGAGAGAGAGAGAGAGAGAGAGAGAGAGAGAGAGAGAGAGAGAGAGGGGAGGGCATAGAGAGGGAGGGAGAGATAGAGTGGGAGAAAGAGAGAGAGTGAGGGAAAGGGGGAGAGAGAGAGAGGGAGAAAGAGAGAGAGTGAGGGAGAGGGGGAGAGAGACAGAGGGAGAGAGGGGGAGAGAGACAGAGAGTGGGGGAGGGCAAGAGAGTGAGGGAAAGGGAGAGAGAGAGGAGGGGGAGAGAGAGAGACGAGATGGGGAAAGGGCGAGAGAGAGAGAGGAGGGAGAGAGGGGTGAGAGAGAGAGAGGAGGGGTAAGAGAGGGTAAACCGAACATCACAGGATTCACTGTCCTCATTCCACGTCCTGTACTGTTGTAACAATATTTACAAAGCATAATGTGGGGGGGTGGGGGGGTGGGGGGGTACGGTGTGTGGGGGGGTAAGGTGCGGTGGGGGGGTTCGGTGCGTGGGGGGGCACGGTGCGGTACTCACGCCATCTCCTCGAACACCTTGACCCTCTCGCAGCCCTCGGGCGGCTCGCGCTTGAACATGTAGCTGTTGTTGGGCTTGGGCGACGAGGCCAGCTTGGGCAGCGGGGAGCTGCTCCCGCTGTCTGGCAACGAGAAAGGTCAGAGGTCGTGGGGTCAGGGGACAGCAGCGTGGCCTGGGTCACAGGTGACACGGGAAAGGGTCACAGAGCGTGTGCAGTTGTAGTAGCTGTCGCAGCATGAGTTTTCCTTGCGGTAGTAGAGGCTGTAATCGTGTGTGTACCTTTGTCCTCGGGGTAGTAATGTATGTGTAGAGTGTGTGTACCTTTGTCCTCGGGGTAGTAGTGTGTGTGTAGAGTGTGTGTACCTTTGTCCTCGGGGTAGTAGTGTGTGTGTAGAGTGTGTGTACCTTTGTCCTCGGGTCAGTAGGGGCTATGGTAGTGTGTGTGCAGAGTGTGTGTACCTTTGTCCTCGGGGTAGTAGGGGCTGTAGTAGTGTGTGTGTGTACCTTTGTCCTCGGGGCAGTAGGGGCTGTAGTAGTGTGTGTGTAGAGTGTGTGTACCTTTGTCCTCGGGGTAGTAGGGGCTGTAGTAGTGTGTGTGTACCTTTGTCCTCGGGGTAGTAGGGGCTGTAGTAGTGTGTGTGTACCTTTGTCCCTCGGGGTAGTAGGGGCTGTAGTAGTGTGTGTGTACCTTTGTCCTCGGGGTAGTAGGGGCTGTAGTAGTGTGTGTGTGTACCTTTGTCCTCGGGGTAGTAGGGGCTGTCGTCGCGGGAGCCAGGGGGGCAGGCGGGGGAGGGGCAGGGCGAGAGGCTGGAGCAGCTGCTGGAGCGCCCGGGGGCGGAGGGGGCCTGCGTGTCCACGCTGTGGGTGCTGCTGCTGCGCTGCTGGGGAGGGAAGGGAGCCCGCCGTCCGTCCGGCACCTCCAACGCCTGAGACAGACACACACACACACACACCACATATATATACACACATATACTACACATATATACACATGTATATATATATACACAATATATACACATATATACACATATATATCACAAATATATACACATATATATACATATATATACCACATATATACACATATATATATCACAAATATATACATACTGCACATACACATAAATACCACTTATACATACTGCATATATATACATATATACCACATACATACACATATATATACAAATATAAATACCACTTATACATACTGCATATATATATACATATATACCACATACATACACATATATATACAAATATATACCACTTATACATACTGCATATATATACATATATACCACATACATACACATATATATATATATATATATACCACTTATACATACTGCATATATATATACACACACACATATACATATATACAAATATATAGATATACATACATATATATACTGCACATACATAACACATGACTGCATTCACACATGTATTAATATACACACATATATACACATATCTATACTGCACATATATATGTACATAAACCTATATATATGTGTGTGTAAACCTATATATATATGTATGTATATATATATATATATATATATATATATACACATACGCTTAAATACATGCATATATACTGCACGTTTATACATGAATACACATGTATACCACACATATATACACACATACCACCCGTATACACACATCCGTACTGGAAATATACACACATCTAAACATAATGTTATAAAAACACATACACTGCTCATCTAGCACCTCCACTGTCTGAAATCTTACATAAACACATCCGTGCATGTGTGTGTGTATGTGCGTGTGCCTACGTGTGTACTGTGGTGTGTGTGTGTGTGTGTGTGTGTGTGTTTTGTACCTTCAGTTCCTCTCTCTCTGCAGTGCTGTCTCTGATGAAGACCTTCTCCAGCTCGTGGGTGTGTGTGTGTGTGTGTGTGTGTGTGTGCGCGTGTACGTGGTGGTGTGTGTGTGTATGTACCTTCAGTTCCTCTCTCTCTGCAGTGCTGTCTCTGATGAAGACCTTCTCCAGCTCATGGCTGTGTGTGTGTGTGTGTGCGTGTGTGTGCGTGTGTGTGTGTATACCTTTAGCTCCTCTCTCTCTGCAGTGCTGTCTCTGATGAAGACCTTCTCCAGCTCGTGGTTGTGTGTGTGTGTGTGTGTGCGTGTGTGTATACCTTTAGCTCCTCTCTCTCTGCAGTGCTGTCTCTGATGAAGACCTTCTCCAGCTCGTGGCTGTGTGTTTGTGTGTGTGTGTGTGTGTTTGTACCTTTAGCTCCTCTCTCTCTGCAGTGCTGTCTCTGATGAAGACCTTCTCCAGCTCGGGGTTGTGTGTGTGTGTGTGTGTGTGTGTGTGCGTGTGTGTGTGTATACCTTTAGCTCCTCTCTCTCTGCAGTGCTGTCTCTGATGAAGACCTTCTCCAGCTCGTGGTTGATTCCCTCCATGCTGCTGGGCACTCTGGAGATGGTGGCCTTGGGCACCGTGATGTTAGACAGCGGCATCTGGCCAGGCCTCGACATGGACACCTGGGCAAAGAGCACGGGGCCAGCGGGCACGTTAACAGGTGTGTGTGTGTGTGTGTGTGTGTGCCCGTGCATGTGTGCATGTGTGTGTGAGAGAGAGCAGCATAGCCTCTCCCTTTTCAGAGTCGCTGCAAGCCGCAGACGTGCCTGGGCACGCGTCTGTCTTTCCCTCTCCATTTTTCTCTCTGCCACTGGGGTCGAAGCCACCGCGAGGCTCACTGCACATGCTCAGTAGAGATTTGCACGTGCTGGTGGAAGTTTGCACGCTGGTATGTATTATTTAAGCTGGCTGTATTGTCCCAGGGAGTAGAGACTTGATTGGCTGTTAGCCACCAGGGCCTGACCGGGTGGGTGGGTACAGGAAGTAGAGAGCTGATTGGCTGTGGGTACAGGAGGTCGACAGCTGTTGCCCATCTGCACTTGGCTGGGTGATACAGGAAATAGAGAGCTGACTGGGTGTGTGCACAGGAGGGAGAGAGCTGATTGGCTGTGGGTACAGGAGGCAGAGCGCTGATTGGCTGTGGGCCATCTGCACATGGCCGGGTGGATCCAGGAAGTAGAGAGCTGACTGGGTGTGTGCACAGGAGGGAGAGTGCTGATTGGCTGTCACCCACCTGCGCTTGGCTGGCTCCCTGCTGTGGAGAAACACGCTCTCTCTCTCCGCTATCCAGCTTACTGCACTGAAGCTGCCTCCTGAGTTTAGCTATCTGCTAGAGAGGGAGGAAAGTGTCAGAGAGAGGGAGGAGGGAGTGGGAGGGAGGGATAGAGAGAGGAGAAAGAGCATTGGGTAGATGAGAGAAAGGAACGATGGAAGAAAAGAGTAATTAAAGGAATACACACACACAAATCAATTAAAATCAAATCAACTGGTACACCTTCCCAAAATAGATCCAGCATTAAACTGCCGTCTGTATGTATTCATAATAAAATGTCAAGGTTTATGTTAAATTGAGGGTACAGTGGTTGGTTGGATTGTGGGTTTTGTTTAAGCAGCCTGGCCTCCACAAACACAGGTAATGCAAATTCGGGACTTTGTAGAACTGTGTTGCTGTACCACAATGAGAACACTAGGGGCCGCCACTTCACCGTTTTCCAATTGAGGAGAGTAAAGTACTAAAACCTGACATTCAAAAACAGCGGATGTTTATGATCGAGTTTTATGCAGCGGAGTGCCTTTCAGCTAATGCTGACGACACAGAGAGCCCACACTGAAGCAAAACAGTGTTTTGGGTACCTCTCTGAGCTAGTATGTACTGTGTGGTATGTAGTGGTTTTTTGGGTGCTGTGGTTTTAGGGGTACATGGTGTCTTGGGGTATCTCTCTGAGCTGGTCAGCACTGTGGAGGGTGTGTAATTGTTTTTGGGGTGCTGTGGTTTTGGGGGTACCCCTCTGAGCTGGTCAGCACTGTGGAGGGTGTGTAATTGTTTTTGGGGTGCTGTGGTTGTTGGGGTACACAGTGTTTTGGGGTACCTCTTTGAGCTGTTGGTGCTGCCCCAGGACACAGAGCGCTGTTGTGTGATCCTCTTCTCTCCCGACTTATCAGTCCAACATCCAGGAGTCTGCAGATAAAATTCATTATTATTATTATTATTATTATTATTATTATTATTATTATTATTATTATTATTATTATTATTATTTATTACATATGGTCTATAGGAGAGTACACACACAGGCAGATCAATCACATGTTTAATAACCCTAATGAGCTGCACAGCTAGTGTGGGGGTGGGGGGGGGATTTTAGCAGCCCCCTTGCTGAGTGGGGGGGGGGTGGGTTAAGAGGCTGAATGCAGTGAAGTCCCTCATTCACAGTCAGCCGAGGAGGAGGAAGAGGAGGAAGAGGAGGGGGGCTGTGGGATGTGGGGGGGTCGCTGCGTGTGTGAAAGACGCTCTTTGTGAGCGCAGGGGTGCGCTGCAGAAGCAGGAAGTGCGGTTGGCGGTTCTGAGCCCGATTCCAAGACTAAAACGTTTCAGGATTTTTTCCCTCCAAAAAGCTGATCTCTCTCCGTCTCCTTTTGAAGGAGACCCCAGGGCTTTCTCACGGAGGGTGTACCTCCGCCCTTCCTGGCCATATTCATCTCAAACCTGCATGTGACTGCAGTTTAAACTTTTTTTTTGAGGAGGGGGAGGTATATATTGCTGTCAATTTTACCAGCAATTTGAAAATGACCCTACAGAATGAAACAGACATAGTGGGGGGAAGGGTTGCCTACCTGTGTGTCTCTGTCTCTTGCACGGGGGGGGGGGTCTGGCGGGGGGGGGGGGGGGGTCGCGTGGCCACTGGCCCGTCAGGTAGGGCACTACGATATACCACCCAGAGACGAGGCCCAGGCAACAGAGCAGGAACTGCACACCTGAGCGCCCTTACACCTGTCCTCCACTAGGGGGCGAGAGAGAGGCAGACAGAACGCAATTATTCAGTCACTGTGGATCTCAAACACCACCGCATCTGTTGGCTCTCTCGGCCAATCAGCACTCAAGTGCCTGATTCCAGTCACTGATTGGTATGGACCTCTCATTTCCAATCGAACGTTGACTGAAAGGAAAGTAGTGACTTTTTACAATATGAATGCAGGCATAAGTGTGTGTGTGTGTGTGTACAGTACGTATAGGTATTCGTGAATTTATTTGTTTTTGCCAGATTATGGAAAGAGGAAGAGGAGGAAATACACAGAGAAGGAGAGAGAGAGAGAGAGACAGAGATGTCTTTAGACAGCAAATTCTCTTCTCATAGGTGGATAAGGGTCAGAAAACCCTAGCTTCTCATTGGTGGATACAAGTCATCAAAGCCTGGTTTCTCATTGGTGGATATGGGTCAGCAAAGTGTGGTGTCTCATTAGTGGATATGTGTCATCAAAGCGTAGCCTCTCATTGGTGGATACAGGTCAGCAAAGCCCAGAGGAAATAAGTAAAATATACACTACCTAATGCCCCAATTTCATTTCTACCCAAACAGGACAAGGTTACCATAATGACAGTGGGACTGTTTGTGTGTGTGTTTGGGTGTGTGTGAGCGTGTGTGTTTGGGTGCGTGTGTGTGTGTGTGTGTGTGTGTCTCTGTCTGTTTGTATGTCTGTCTGTGTGTGTGCGTGTGCGTGTGTGTGTTTGTGTGTGTGTTTGGGTGCGTGTGTATTTGTGTGAGTGTGTGGTGTGTGTGTGTGTGTGTGTGTATGTGTCTCTGTCTGTCTGTGTGTGTGTGTGTGCGTGTGTGTGTGTGTTTGGGTGCGTGTGTATTTGTGTGAGTGTGTGTGCGCATGTGTGTGTGTTGTGTGTGTGTATGTGTCTCTGTCTGTCTGTGTGTGTGCGTGTGCGTTGTGTGTGTTTGGGTGCATGTGTGTGTGTGTGTTGTGTGTGTGTGTGTGTGTGTGTGTATGTGTCTCTGTCTGTTTGTGTGTGTGTGTGTGTGCGTGTGTATTTGTGTGAGTGTGTGTGCGTGTGTTTTGGTGCGCGCGTGTGCGTGTGTGTGTGTGTGGGTGTGTGAGAGATACTTTGCCCAACAGGCCTCTACCAGTCAATCACCAGGCTGCCACACCTGACCAAACTTCCTGGAACGGAGTTCCGACATTCCGACATCACCATGGGAACCAAAACAAACAGGTCAGTAAAGGACACCCCAGATATCGGGATGGGACCTGGCCCTCGTTGCCCGTCTCCGATCCGGGATCTAAGTTCCTGAGATTACAGCACTTCAGCTCCTGCCAGTGCAAGTTTCCCCAAGTGCCGAAAGCACATGGGACAGATGAGTGTGTGATTTACACCTGAGGAAACACAGGTGCGGCAGAAATACTTCCTTCATTTTTAAACCGCCAGCGTTGTTATGGCTACAAATGTTATACATGTTATAGCACATTCAATCGCTGAATGAAACTATGCGTAAAAGGCACACTTTTTTTTGCCCCTCCCTCTTCCAAAGTTGCAAAGTGATTGGTCATCCCCAACACCCAACGGTTACCACAGGTTGTCTGTCACTAGTGAACTATGTTTTGGTAATTTGCATATCCCAGAATTTCCCAGAGTTGTCGTTGAATTACAGCATTTCTGAAATATAGTGTTTTGTTTGGGCTGCACAACAAGGGTCGATCTGTTTCAGGATTTGTGCCAACATTTACTCTTAATTATTTAATTATCTGAATCATATACTGATCTAAAATTTGTATAAGCACCAGCCACAGACAGCGAGGGTATTCTAACAACTGAACCAACTTAGTATATAGAGCTGACAGAAAACTAAAACTAATGTAATTGGTTGGAACAAAAACCAGGACCAGAGCTGGTCTCTCCCCTGCTTTATCCGGTCAATAACCGTTTTTGTTAAACAAAAACTACAAGAGGTCCGACTCTGTAAATTGGCATGTGTATACATTAGACTGTATAGAACAACATATGAAAAACTGAGCAGCATTTGCGCTTCTGCGCAGTGTCTGTGTCCAGGTCTGCGTCTGCACAGCACACCTCCCACAGATGACACAAAAATAAATACCATCCGCGCATATTTACATACGGCCAACTGCTGTGTTTATACGTTCATATGCACTTGCAAAATGCTTTATTTTGTATATTGTTTTATGATTTGTGCACGCAAAACTGTTGGCGCTCGTGCAGCATTTAAAAAATCTGCTCCCCAGACTGCAGCAGCTGATGACTGCTGGGAGACCGGAGAACCGGAATGCTAGCGTTAGTTAGCGGCGACGCCGCGACGTACGATTCGAAGACCGAACCTGGGGTGAGTCTGGAACCCGACTGCTCAGAAACGGGAACCCAGACATGAGCACGTTCGCTTTTTTATCAATACATATTCTGTTTTCACATTAACATATATATATATATATATAATATGTATGTATGTATGTATTTATTTATTTAGTGATTTATTCAGTGACCTCAGGTCATGGCTTTTTGTGAAGGCGTAACATTGTTGCTGTGCATCTGGCATAAGGAATGATGTCATCGTTTTCAGAACCAAAAGGTCACATGATGGAATGTCACCTCCCCACCCCCCCTGCCCCCCGCCCCCCGATCTCCTGCCATCGCTGCTGTCCCGTTGCCCTGGTAACCCCCGTCAGCGTGGTCCGAGCCCGTGCACGGACACGCGGCGACTCTGACAGACAGGTCGTTTATCGAATAGTAAAACAGTAACGAAACCGCCAACGCACTTCTCAGTGACCTCACCGGCCTGCCCCACAAGCAAACACCAAAGCTCTACAGCCAAACCACACACACACACATCAGCCAAACAAACACCAAATCTTTACAACCCAAACCACACACACACACACACATACACACACTCACACACACACAGACCAGCCAAAAAAACACCAAATCTCTACAGCCAAACCACACACACACACATCAGCCAAAAAAACACCAAATCTCTACAACCTAAACCACACACACACACACACACACACACACAGAGACCAGCCAAAAAAACACCAAATCTCTACAGCCAAACCACACACACACACATCAGCCAAAAAAACACCAAATCTCTACAACCTAAACCACACACACACACACACAGACCAGCCAAAAAAACACCAAATCTCTACAACCCAAACCACACACAGCATGAGATCTGCCAAATGCAGGAAATCTGTACCAAATAAATTACCGCTCACTCACCGAACGCAGTGTGCACAGCCGCAATGAACACCCGGCTCACACCACAACCAGACACCCCTGACCACAATACCGTTTCAAGTCAAACCCCCGAAATGTACAGACTGACCCCAAAATTAGAAACACAACCTGTAGCAACACAGCTCCCCCAATGATCCACCCTAACAACAACAACAACAAGAGAAAAGGAGAGCACTGGATAATACCCCACACCAAAAATCCTAAATTTCCCTCCCGTACGCTAAGCGCTATTGGTTTTTTTCATCCTGTTTGGCGCAATCCGGTTGGTCCGGGGGGGGGGTTCCGCCAAGTCAAAGAGGCACCCCCCCTGGATTTTCGTCTGAGGATTCCTCTCAGCCCCTGATAGCAGAAATGTATATGGCAGTTAGGAGAGGGTTGGAGGTCACGGCTTTTTTGGGGGAGGCACGGAGGGTAGAACGGGACGGCCCCCGTATTGTCCCGAATGCGAGACCTGCGGATTCCGCACTGCAGCTCGCACAACGACAGCGGCGGTGGCGGCCATTTTGAGAAAAGGTAAGAGGATGCGGGGGGGGGGGGGGGGGGGGGGGGGCGGAGGCGGCAGACGCCATTATGAGTACCAGCGGGATCCGGGAGATTGTGGGGACGGCAGGAATGCGGCAGCATGAATTGGGAGATTCACGCCCCCTACTGCCCCCCCCCCCCCCCCCCCCCCCAAACTCAGGAGAATGTCCTGAGTGTTAGGGCCACAGACACAATAAAATGCAATCTACTGTAGCAGAAATAATGTGAAGCCCGCCCCCACCCCCAAATTCAGCGATCTGGTTCCGCTCAGCAGGAAGCATTGACGAGGGGTGTATGGTGAGGGTTCCCTATTTTTTAATTAATCATTTTTATTTATTATTTTTTAGATGAAATTTTGTTTGGTAAAGCAACCGCAAATTTCAACACATTAGTAACCTGACCTGATTATTGTTTGGTTTGGACCCGGACACTGTGCTAACCACTCCAGTTCATCGCTGGGGGACCCCCTCTCCCCCCAAATTTAGCAACCCAGGGAGAGGGCCACTGTGCTGGATGTTCTTGGGAGAGGTGAGGTAATTTACCTCCCATGTTTAAATTTTTTTTTTTTTTTTTTTTACAGGTCTATAGTACCTGTGTGTCCCAGCGGCCTTCGCGTTCCCATTCGCCACTGCTCTGCGACCGAAAGGAAGGAGTCGCGGTTGAACCCGCACAGGGGACGTCTAATGTCACGCAACCTCCAGCATCGTCACAAGTCCGATAACAACGTGCTAAAAATAGCCGCGCAGACCGCGCCAATGGTGACAGCGCTGCATGATGCGTTGGGGGGGCTTTTTTCCTGCACTGTTTTTTCCCCCTGTTTACGTCCCACAAATGTAGGCCTGGCGTTCATGGCCGTGCGACCTTCGAGTTAGCCAGGCGAGCTAAGCGCTGCGCGGCGCAAAAACGCATCCCTCCAGCGCAGGTCGGCTCCGTTCTTAAACAACGTCATTGCGCTGGGTAGTCGGCAGTATACCGGCTGCAGCGGAAACCTCTGGGTCACTACGTAATTCTACAAATTGTTTGTTTGAATCTAGCAAACTGTCAACTTCCCAACGTCCGCAGTCATTTCTGTTTTTTTTTTTTTTTTTTAGTCTTGACCTGGAAATTTTACCCAAGAACAGCTGATTGTCAGGCTATGCGCTCAGGAACATAAACAAACCAAAAATATATATATTTCATGCAAGGAGGATCACTTTTGTACCTGGATACTTAGGGATACACTACACGCTAGCTGTGCACCCACGAATCTTGTGCAAAACAAATCATCTTCCATTACAATAATCTCCGGCCAGACTTGCAGCACACAGCTGAGGGGGCCGTAGGCATTAGCTTCTTATGATAGCGTAGCTAGTTGGGCAGTCAAAATGATTAGCCAGCTAGCCGATCATTCTGACACGGCTAATTAGCCAGTTAGATGAGCCCTTCAGATTCGCAGAAACCGGTTTGAGGAAATGAAACGCAAAAACAAGCAGACATCGCTTATGACCTACATTGCATCCATAAATTAGGAGGCAGGCTTGCTGCCTGGCAGAGAAACCCACTGGCGCCGGATGGAGGAGATACTAGCTTGCAGCCGTTCGGATGCACCAATCATTACCTCCGCGAACGGGCGAGACGGTCTTGTTGTCCGGCGACGACCGTGTCCGTATTGCGGTCAGCCTGGCGTCCACCGACCCGTTTGCTCCCGGGTTGGCCGGCCACTGCGTCGGGCTGGCGGGACTGGGGCTTCTCGATGTCGTCGGTTCCGTGTTGCTCCCGACAGAGTAGGAGGAGGAGGAGGAGGAGGAGAAGGAGGCGGAGGCTTGTGAGGTGGGCAGGCGGGTTGGGCTGTGGTTTTCACGCAACAGCTGGCACGGCACGGTGGCGTGCGCGGGCAGCAGGCGCCCAGGGGTGGGGGTGTTGGTGGTGTTGTCGGCTGGGGTGGTTGGGGACCCCTCGCCGCGTTTGACCCGTTGCTGATGGGGGTTGTGATAAGGTCTTGGAGGGTGTTGACATGAATACCGGATAGAGAGTAACAACACTTTTAGATGGGGAAAATAACGTTGGCTAAAATATCAACGGACAAAGCTTATATACGTCAGCTAAAATAGTAGTCTACCTATATTATTCTCAATAAATTGTGCTTTAGAAATCATTTAGCTTCCTGTGCCCCTTGGATATGTGCGACTGCAATCAGTTAGGTTGTTTAGCTTGCGATCTGCAGACATCTAAGCTGTTTGTGGCCAGATAACTTGTTTTCATTTAGCTAAACTAACTGGACCTTGACAAGATTGTATTTTGACCAGGAAATCAATCTTGTTCCTCGCTAGCTGGTTATAGTACCTTGCTATGTCCGCCACAAAAAGTTATTGAGCAGACCTCTCTCTTCGTGGTTAAAATGTACTCTGAAATCTGCGAACTTTACTAAATTACCTCAATTTAGAAATTTATCGGCAAATATCTCTGCAATATTACTCTGAGTGACAACGCAACTCCGCTTTCGTACTCACTGGGTCGACAGGCGGGGGGTGGGCTACAGTCCTTTACTGTAATCATCTGGTTGGTGGGCTAACGGCTTGTGTCGGCAGTCGTTGGTCAGAAATTTTATATTGACAGTGGAGGTGACCAATAAATTCATTGACGTTTTGCCCACGTGAGGATATCTTCTTTCCTCGGCACCCTATTGGTTGTGGAATTAAACTGACAGCGCACTTTGTAAACGACTACTACAGGGTTTGTAAAGAGACCGGTACATGTTGTAGGATTAGTATATTGATTGGATGGGATTACACTACAAATTCTTTTGCCTAATTTTTCCTTATACGTAGCCCTATAGTTCATACGGCACTGTATTATATTAAACGTGGAATCCTTTTGTATATGTGTGTGTAAAATAGTGCACTTTTTGGTCACAGATATGAAGTCTACGGTCAGTTAAAATGGTGTAGGCTATTCATTGCATAAAAGCTGAAAATGAATCAAATTAAAGTATTGATTGCAATTTGTTTATTAAATTATTTAATAATACAACAGTTTAAATACTACAGTTCATAATATCACTGTCAACACAACCATATTTTAAATGCATTTACAGTTTTGGAAAACGAGAAGAAGGAAATTCCTGACAGTGAAATCAGAAAGAATTAAACAGGAAAACTAAACACTTTCAACTCTCTTCCCCCGCTATTATACAAACCATGTAAACTTGGCAGAATATGAAAATACTACCATTTAAAGTGTCATTCAAAGTCCAATTTATATTCTCCCATGAACGATGAAGGCACAGAAGCATTCAGAATTTAATTAGACAAATGTGCTGTTACTGACTAACAAAAAGGTGGAAGCATTTTAACGAACCTGTGAATTTCTCGGTAAATAAAGACATCCTATCCTTCCTCTAAATTTCAGTACACAATATTTAGGGGGCACAGACTAGTGTGTGGATAATGGGGGACACCTGAATTATTAATGTTAAATTGTTGTCATGCCAACAAAAACCACAGTTTCAAGACAGCAGAAAGACTGATGCAAGTTATGCAACTTTTGACCACTTCAGTTTTAAATTCAAAATGGCCGACTGTATCCCACCATCTTAGTGATAGTTTGCAAGCCCGTGCAGTCACACCATCCACACAACCCTCACAATTTCACTTAAACATGCAGCCAAAAAAAAGAAAAGAAAATTATAAGTGAATATAAACATGCATCACAAAATTAGAACATGTGAGTACATGCACACAGCAAACACTGCATTTCTGCTTCCATTTGTAGCTCTGACCAAAGAATATCAACCACAGTACAACTTCAATAACAATCATGCAAAAGCCCAGTGATTTGTAGAAATATAATTACCAAAAATGTTTACCAAAATAATAGCGCGCTATCGCTAGAGAAACTTGATTTTCATGGGTACGAGAAAAATATAAATACTTCTCATTTAAATCTTGAAAAAATTAATTTTTTTGGAAAGTACATTCATGAAATATCAGCACTCGGTGATTCTGCGTATGAAGATGACGAGGCTGAAATATTTAAAGTCCGGGCACGCGGTCATCTTGGGTGGAACGCGCGGCTCCTTTGGCATGCAGCCGCGAAACGTCAGCACAGGGTAAACGTAATTAGTGCAGAGAAAACAGAATCCAGGAAAAAAGGTAATTTCACCGGAAATAATTGGGGGGGGGGGGGGGAATTAATTGTATTTCCAGACTAAATGTGATTCAAAAAGGACATGCTGCACTTGCTAACTGCAATTTGGGCTTGTTTTGTGACCTTGTAAACTACTTTTTTGTGTGTTAAATTGTGTTTGTACAAAAGAAATAGCTTTTTTTTTTTTTATTAAACCATTTCATCGAGGGCTTTGCAAAAGCTGACTTCGCTGGTCATACTGTGCGGCATTTTTCTGCAAACCACACAAAGAATTTAAATGATGGCTTATTTTTGAAAGCACAAAAGTCACAAAATACTGTGAGTAAACATCCTGCTGAAATTGGGGCAAAGTATGGAGTCTTGGAACAACTGGTCACGCGTTTATCATCGCGATGGAGTATATGCCTGTGTGTGTTGTGTTGAACCATTCTTTGTTTTATGCAGCAATGATGCTCAAAAACACACAAAAAAATAAGAAACCCCCCAAAGCATCAGCTATCGTAATTCCGCCTTCCGCAAAAAACCCCAAACGATAACAAAAACGTCAGGAACGGGTGGCACAGTGGCCAATCACCTGGCTCACCACCGCACGCCAGCTTGGCACAGAACCAGCCCTGACACACCGTTCGGAAACCCCGAAAGTGGAGTAAAAAAACGCACAACAAAACTACTGTCTGAACGACACAAGCACGCGCGCTAATACACGTTTGTGGTTTTACCCTTAGCTGGCGTCTACTTCAGGGGTGCGGAACGAGGGTCGATCTCTGCGTCAGGATTCCACACCAACTAGTCCTCTCAATTATTTCATTAGAATGTTTACCTGAAAAGGTCATGAGCCCTAGCATCAGCCCCTACATTTACTAACTGTGGGCCCCCCCCAACAGCACAGCAGTAGAGGTAGGCAGCATTCCCCACCCCACCCGCTTCACAAAGGCTGGGGGCCATGAGGATAAATGGAGGGGGTTTAGGGTTAGGGGGGGGGCAGGGCATGTGGCCAGAGGGGGCAGGGCATGTGGCCGGAGGGGGCGGGGCCTGCGGCACCAGCAGCATTAGGAGTCGCAGAGCACAGAGTTCTCCAGGGTGAGGTCATAGCAGAGCATGGGGGAAGGGGAGGGGGCGGAGCATGTGCCCTGAGGGGGTGGGGTCTGTAGCCAGAGGGGGCGTGGCCTGAATTAAGAGTCGCAGAGCACGGAGTTCTCCAGGGTGAAGTCGTAGCGGAAGCTGGCCAGGTTGTCGTTGATGTCGCGGGTGAGGACGAAGTCGGGGATCTGGGGGACCCCCGTCTGCATGGCCAGGATGTGGGGCGCCAGGGTGAAGGGGATGTCTCCCAGCAGCTCGGGGAGGAAGGGCGCAGCCTCCGCAGCGGCCACCGGGGGCGCCGGAGAGGGCTGGTACGGTAATGTGGGAGGGGCTGGATTCACATTGGAGGACTGGAGAGAGAGAGAGAGAAACAGAGACAGAGATAGAGAGACACAGAGAAAGAGAGACAGGGAGAGATTGAGATGCATAGATAGAGACAGACAGATTGATAGATGGACAGATTTATTATCAGATCTCTGATCGTTCCATTTATTGGCACAAGCGGTGTAGTAGGCAGACCTGGGTCAAGTACGTGTTTGTTTTGGATTCATATACTTTTCTGTGCTCTGTTAATCTTGCCTGGTGCAACTGAGAGGACCAGGGTTTGCTCTCTCTGAAAGTATTCCACTGGTTCCGATGCACCAGAAAAGATCAGTAAAATTAGAGAAAAGTATGTGAATCCAACTCCAAAATAAATGTGTACTTGACCCAGGTCTGGTAGCAGGTTTATATTTCAGTACATTCAGAAGCTCTTGTGCAGAGGGATTCATCACAGAGGGGACATGGGAGAATCTACACGTGTTCTGTGAGCAGCAGTAACGCAGACCAGGCTAAACGATCGCTTTTAGACCAGAGACAAGTGCAGCATTGTACGCTAATGTGAGGTTAGCTACGGCGCTGACCCAGAGACACGACACAGCTGTAGCACCATTACCACGCTGCTGGAACAGGAGCGCTAACAGAGCACGACTGTCTCAGCACTCAGCTGCTTCATTTAAGTCCTTTGTGGGCTAAACAAAAACCTTGTTTCCAGCGCCTAAATTGGCTGCTGATTGGAAGAAAGCTATAAAATTGTACAGACACTGCAGCCCTCCAGGACTGGAGTTAAACCTGCAGACGCTGCGGCCCCCCAGGACTGGAGTTAAACCTGCAGACACTGCAGCCATCCAGGACTGGAGTTAAACCTGCAGACACGGCGCCCCCTCCAGGACTGGAGGTAAACCTGCAGACACAGCGCCCCCTCCAGGACTGGAGGTAAACCTGCAGACACAGCGCCCCCTCCAGGACTGGAGTTAAACCTGCAGACACAGCGCCCCCTCCAGGACTGCAGGTAAACTTGCAGACACAGCGCCCCCTCCAGGACTGGAGGTAAACCTGCAAACACTGCGGACCCCCAGGACTGGAGTTAAACCTGCAGACACAGCGCCCCCTCCAGGACTGGAGGTAAACCTGCAGACACAGCGCCCCCTCCAGGACTGGAGGTAAACCTGCAGACACAGCGCCCCCTCCAGGACTGGAGTTAAACGGCGTCTCTTAGGCACCTTGGAGGGCAGGACGATGACGTTGGTGGCGTGGCTCACGCTCTGGACGTTCTGTCTCTTCTCCTCTGCGGTTTCACCTGGAAACAGAGAGAAAATGGCGCAGTTTTATTTGCAGAAAGGCCGGGCACACATGCACTGCCTTCTTAGCATTTATTTAAAATCTTGTTAGTCCTCCATACTTATGAGGTTTTGAGTTCAACTAAAATTAAACTCAAAGTGACAGTAATTTTTTAAATGATACCCCCCCCCCCCCCCCCCCACCCCCTTCAGAACAGGGTATTTTGCCAAGAATCAAACCAGAGCCAATGAATGCACTCAGACACACCGCTTCATGAATATTCATTAACTGAAGTGGGGGAAACGTCCAGCTGCCAACCGGGAGTCCAAAGGGGAGTGGCCTAGCTCCAAACGAGCAGAGTTTAGTGTAACCTTAACCCTAATCCTACCCTTCCTCTTTGGAGCCAGGCCACGCCCCTTTGGAGCAGCTCCGGGGGCCAGAGACACACACCTACCAAACCCTCGTAGAGTAAGGAGCCAATAACAGTGGAAGGGACACAGGAGCTGGCTATCTGGGGTCTGTAGAGAACCTGCGCCAATACTCCACTCCAGCAAAGGAATGCAAGGGCTAACGGGTTCCCACGACGACAGAACAGGTGATGTCACCGCCCACGCTACGCCTTTAACGTCAGGTCTCGAGGAAGCCAGCTGCAGACGGCCCCCACGGAACCCTTTCCGCTCGGGTTCCGTTCATCAAAAACCGCCAAGTTTGATTACGCCCGAATGGCTACATTATCACAACACAAACACCCAGCAGTGGTGAATGTGGTTCCGCCAGTCAAGCGTTAGCCCCGCCCCTTCCAGGTGCTGGTGCATTGATAAGGGGCAAACTGTCGACACAGCACCTGGCTCTTCAAAGTGCCCCTCTTTCTCCATCTCTTTCCGAGAGTCTGCCACCTTAATATCGCGCTCATCCGCAGGAAGTTTACCAATCACTAACAGGTTAGAGCATTTAAAATTATTATTTGACTCGAACCTTGTCTGTGTGTGTGTGTGTGCGCGCATGTGCGTGTGTTTGTGTGCATCTATATACGTGTGTGTACATGGAATGAGTAAATGGAAGCATTCACTGAGGATCACTGTGCAGCCGTTCATTATCTGGGCTCCTGTGAAGGCCTGTAGGAGCTTAAGAGTTGCTCCATTGTTTTGGAGGTAATTCAGCAGATAAAAATAGAGTGAACATAATACTGTTTTCTTTCTCCTTCTCTCTCTCTCTCTGTTTATTGGAGCTTATTTAACTTTTAGCATTTTCAAAGCATTTTAAAACTTCTGAAAGATTCCTAGCCGGGTGGACAGTTATTGTGCATTGCAATCTGTCCATTTGAGCAAATATAAGTACTTTGCATTGATTGATTATTATATTATAATTCTATAATGATACAATTCTGCTCTGCAATCAGTCTCGTTCTTGTTTTACAGAAAAGGGACCCGCGCAACTCACCTATTATCACAAACCCGTCGGTTTCCTTCTCTGACGAGGACTTCTTAGAATCCTTCCGAAGACCGAGAAAGCTGAACATCTCGGCCCCGCGTCGCGCGCCCACTGCGTCTGGAATGAACGTTTTTAACAAAAGTAATTTTCTGTATTAAACGCTGACTTCGCAACAAGTGAAAGCCGCGAGTTCGATTCCTCTCGGCGGGGCGCGTGAGCGAAAGATCAGCTCACGCAAACGTCACTGCTTTTCCGTGAAATGTGTTAGCTTTACGTACAGCAGTATGTATCGCGTTTAGTTATGAAGAGTAGACAACAAAAACGAAACAAAGACGTTTAATAATGTAATGTCTACAAAAAAAAAAAAGTTATGTTCAGGTTTGCTTGGCAGTTAACGTCAGCAACTCAAGAGTTATTTTATACAGATTACTCTTATGTTAAGTAGTTAAACGTTAGTAGTAGAGCAGTTAAACGTGTTAGTTAGCTAGCTATAGAAAAGATACCTAACCAAGACAAATATCTTGCTAGGTATAGAAGGAAGCAGTTCACATAACTACCAGCTATTATTTATATATCTAATATTTAGACTGAAATTATAAGTAGCATGGTTTTATAATTTGTAAACATCTTCCCTCACGCTGTCGATCACGCTATCTATCCAGAAGTGGAGACAGATCTTGCTGGGCAGCCAGTCTAACTTCTTACTCAATTTATGTCACCTGTCAACTAACAAGTAGCTAAACTATCTTGATAACCGCTTGTAATTGTATTACTTACGTGATGCGAACTCACAGCAACTGTGCAGAGAAAATAGTATTAATAATAATCCGGCAAATGCAGAAAAAATATCTAACAGTCTTCAGCTATAGCAGCAGCCTGGCAGGCCTTCTGTTTACTGTATCTCTTTCAACATGACTTCCGGCTGTGACGTCACGTCACTGTGACATATGCCGAGTCCGGGAGAGATTCGCAAATCGTGCAACTTTGGGAACTTCTTTCCGGCTAAAATGACAGGACATTTGCTTGAATGTACTTTTTGTATAACAGGTCTTTCGGCGTACGTTTATTTTTAGAATTTTGCATTTTCGTTTTCAGTTCATTTCCGAAATATGACTATTTAAACAATGCGGAATTCCGATGCGAACAATTAGCCGCTAGAGGAAATGCATTCCGTTTACATACTTAAAAATCTATGGGCTTGTCACTTACACGTATATGTGTGATATGACACCACACCGCCTGATACAAAACTAATATATTCTAGCTCTGATCTACTGTATGCCATAGATCTACTGTGTCACAATACTTTAACGGATAGCCTACAGTGGCCTGTTGTCGATAACACACACACGTACAGGCTGCACTGAACGTGAAGCAAAGATACATCTCCAGCAGAGGGAAGCAAAACCTCTTTCATTCCAATTCAGCGGACTGAACTGTAGTTCATTGGGACCGATCCAGGCGGGGAAAGATCAGCTTGAACTACAGTCGATACAGCACACAGAAACGCATCTACACATAAGCAAAGACAGAGACAAGTCGAATTCTAACTTCAAAATTCAAGTCGAGATTTGTTAGAATACATTTTGGAAGGCCATAATTAAAAATTGTCTGTACTACATAAAATAATAAATAAATAAAACACGAGCGTCACTTTTGGGAGATACACTCATAGGACATTCTCACATATTGTGATCAAATTTGTCAACATACAGTACATGAGTCATCAAATACACTCACTCCTTCACTGAAAGTACTGTATCATTCAGCCAAAACGGAGATACAGCACTTTTCTTACAGGAACAGTAGTTCCACTGGGGAAGAAATATATGTAGGACTGTCACGGAAATGACGCAGAAGTCCGAAGATTTTCCCGCGGTTAGTGTCTTCAGTCGGAGCTGTAGTGTCACAAAAACGGCATAATGGCGAGCGTTTATGAATCTCCAAAAATGCGTATCAACACCAGTATGCTCTCCCAGTACATTAACAGGCCTGTCTGCTTTGTTGGACGACTTCAGAAGGTAAATGACTGCGGGTATTTGCCATTCGCTATGTGCTCTCATTAGCTAGATGGCTGGCTGAGTTCCCCTAATGTTAGCCGGTTTGTGTGGGGCAGTCGGGTTTTTGAGATGTTTGTTCAGTTTTGTTCGTGCCTAAACTGCGACCTGGTCTATGCGAGAGATTTCGTATTGGCAATACGTTTTGTGGTTAAACTGTTCAGATTAAATTGCTGTTGCGTTAATCTTATGACGTTACAGTGGTCCCCAAACTGTCGTGGGACCCTGTGTTTTCGTTCCAACCACAATTGCAATCCCAGGATTTTTACAAGATGTTAATTTTTCTTAGTTCGGTAATTAGGGATTATTTAATTAAACTCTTCAGCCACGTTTTGTCAGAGAATAGCAATGCATGCCACGAAGAATAAAAGTCCCATGTTCACGCTTGTTTGTTGTGCTATATTATGATAATTATGTAGATAATAAAGAATTCAAGATAAAGCAAATAATAAGACAGATCTGCGGGGCGCGTGGGTGACGACTGTTGCATTGTGTGCCGTCATTCTGTCGCAGGTGCACCCGACAGGAAAATCGTTCACTCTGCTGGACGGAGAGGGTAAGATGGCAACGGTGGAACTCAACGACCCGGTGAGCGTCGTGCGTCTGCCTGCTCATCCGCGTGCTAGCGGCTACCGCCTAATCTGTAGTGAAAAAAGCGATGGCAACTGCTAACGAACGCCGATTTAGGCTTAACATTAACCTTTAGTAACTTCTGGGGAGTAAATACGGAATAAAAGCAAAATGTATCTTTCTTGCTAACAAATGATTTTGATGTCACTTGCTGTCAAGCTGTGCAATATCTGTTTTGGGTTCGGGTCAACTCAACACACTTTTGGATCGTGTTGTCACAGGTTTTAATGAGATTTGGCATGCTTATTTGATCCCATGAGAAACCCCAGAAACATAAGTTACCTTTGCCTCAGACCTTTATTAAGGGACATATGGGCTAACAACATCTGGGGAAATTAGTGTGGCTCCACAAATTTTGATTCAAAGTGTGCTGAGTTGACCTGGACTTACCCTTTTGATTGTGCCAATACATACTTGCACACCAGCACTGGTTTATGCTGTAATTCCACTACCAAAAGTCACAGACGTTCTGCTTCCCAGAGAAGGGGCTCTTGTTGACTCGAGCGACTTGACGATAGCAAGAACCAGCTTAAGAGTTTCGTGGGAATTATTCTGGCGCAGAGTGTGGCACTGAAATAATAGTGTAATACTGAAACAGCCGGTGACTGGCGGCAGTGTAGCACAGTGGGTTAGGAACCGGGCTCGTAACCGAAAGGTCGCAGGTTCGATTCCTGGGCAGGTCACTGCCGTTGTACCCTTTGAGCAAGGTACTTAACCTGCGTTGCTTCAGTATATATCCAGCTGTATGAATGGATACAATGTAAAACGCTATGTAAAGGTTGTGTAAGTCGCTCTGGATAAGAGCGTCTGCTAAATGGCTGTAATGTAATGTAATGTAATGTAATGACGGGGCCCTGAGAACCTCCAGCTGTTTAATTTCAGGGTTTGTGTTCTCTCTTCCCTCCAGCTGGACGAGGAGCTGAGCGGGGTCGTGGAGGTCATCGGCATGGTGTCCGGCAAAGCCACGCTCACGGCGACGGCGTACACCATGCTACGGGAGGACAAGGGCAAGCCCTTCGGTGCGTGGCTCTCCGGCGCTTTCCTTAACGCGGGGCGGCCATCTTGCCCTTCGCTGGTCGCACGGCAACCGCGTGGGCGTGTCAACCCGAGCTGTCTATCATCCACGGCCCCGCCCCCCTGCCCCGCCCTCACTTGCTAGTTAATGCACTTGACTGAGGGGAGGTTGTGTAGAATTTTAATGTTTTTCTTTAGTCAGACGCCTCTGTGTTTTTCCCTTCCCTCACTGACCTGTTTGTGTCGGAAGTCTTTAAAGAGGATTTGGCTGAAGTTATATTCATTTGGGTATAGTGCCTGCCTGTTTTTATTAATATAAATCCATAATTTTGAGCTTCATGCATATTCATTCATCTGATAACGTGTATAGTGATATAGAAGGGGGGAAGTCTAGGTTGTGTGTTTTGTGACTGTCAGCTGTTTGACTCTTCCTGTCGTCACACTTCCTGTTTTTGTTCCGTTTCCCCTGACAGACCTGGAGGTGTACAACGAGGGTCTGAAAATAATCCACGACTTCCCGCAGTACTACCCCTTCGAGGTCACGGCCAGCAGCTGAAAGCTTCCGGCTGTCTCGTTTTCCCAGAATCCTCACCTTGTTTCTCTCCTTCTTTTTTTTAAATCACAGTGCAGCAGTGGAGTTGTGTAGAGGTTTTTTTTTTTTCCCCCCACCTTTCCAACCTTTTCTTTTTTTTCTTTTTATTTTTTTTTATTAACTATTTTTGCTACATCTGTCCAATATTCTTGTGTAAAATATGGTACATTATGTGTAATATACGACAGTAAAATTTGAAAATACCACGGCCTTGTTTTGAGTTGGAGTTTTTTTTTTTTTTTTTTTTTGCTGCTCATTACCTGTAACATGACCCAACTGCAGTCTCTGCTTTGAACCTGGACTGGGCCCACTGATGTTGTGCCAGTACCTAAGACACTTAACCTGTCTGGAGAGAGTCATTTCATATGCAATCTTTTAAAATCTCTGCCATTTAGAGATCATTGAATCATAAACTTTAAGATGGCTGACAAATGCTTTAGTAAACCAGTGCGCAAATGGAGTATAGCGTGATATGAATATGGAAATGTTATTCTTCATGGCATGCACAGCTATTTCTGACATAATGTGGCTTAAGAGGGTAAATAATCACTCTAAAGCATGAACTTCTGCCAATTAAGAAAAATTAACCGTTTGTTAAAATTCGGGAATTGCAATTGTGGTTGGAACGAAAACCAGCGTAACACAGGGGCCTCCAGGACCGAGTTTGAGAACCACTGCCCTAACAAACACGTCAGTTGCCTCAATGACCAACAGCAGTGCTGGCTTCTGAAATAAACCCTGTGCACAACTGGATTCCATCATAGGATATCACGTACGGTGTTCAGGCCTGCTAGAATCTCAACGACCTTCCAGCTGGTGGTCAGGCAACTTTCAACAACTGAAATAAAGTTCGACAGATGCTTTAAAGAATTTTCATAACTTTGTTTTTGTCCGTTGTTACTCAGTAGCACCCCCTGCTGCTGTGGAGGTGGCCAAGCATTGGAATATCACCACATTTTACCATAACGGTGGTTGTAAAAAGCTGAAAAGCGGTGTACATTTCTGCTGTATGATGTGACATTGAATAAATAGTGGTGAATTAAAGTCTCTTGCACAAGGGCAGTACCATGTTAATACAAGATCACAGTGGATATTTTCAAAGCCCACTTGCACTGAACGATGAGCTTTAGGAAGTTGGTGTAGTAATGACTTCCTAAGTAAAGCTCATCTTTCAGTGCGTGTGGGCATTTAAAAATATCCGCTGTGATCTTGTATTAACATAAACAAGACCGATATTGAAAGATGAGCTTTGTTTAGGAAGTTGTTATTACAGTAATGCCCTGAGGTAGCAGTGTGTTGAGTGTCATAACAGTCGGGTCCGTTGTCTCTCCTGTCGAGATGGGCCAGTTGTCCCTGACGTTGGTGGATTAATATTTTTCCTCGGGCGAGAACGCCGACTTTCGAAATTATACCTTCCTCGCGAAAGTATCCCTCAAACATGGCAGCAGGGGTCTTAGAAAATGTGATGACAGGTTTGAGTAGGGCTTAAACGGCCAGCTGTAGTTACAATCTCCCCCGGGGGGAGGGAAATCACTCATGCGTTTCCAAAATATTGTGGCATGTGGTTGTGCCTGGAATTTTAGCCCTGCAAGTGACTGCAAATGACATAACTTTTTTTTTTGGTGGGTTGTGGGGGGGGGGGGGGGGGGGTTATAATCCCTAAAAGTGAACTATGCCTCTATGATTCCTTAGCAATAGAAAATTGTTCTGTTTCCCAGACTTCATAGTTTTTCGAGCATCTGAAATGTTTCGGTTTTTTTTTTTTTTTTTTTTTTTTTTTTGACTAGAGGGAGTTCCAAATGGAGACTCTTGATGGATGTTTTACTAATCAATTCATTAGCCTTTGGCAAAGCACCTGGCAGGTATATCTTAAGAGGACATTCGCTTCTCAAATAAGCTGTGAAGTAATGAGTCTTTTTTGTGTTAAAATTGAAATTAAAAAAATAAAAATAAAATTGTACCATATGTTTACGCACATGGCCACTTTGGCCAGTGTAATTGTATTTGCGTGTTCATATAATATTATATGCTTGCTTATATATATATATGTGTGTGTGTGTGTGTGTGTGTGTGTGCACATATTTGCGCATATATGTATGTGTGTGTATACTTTTTTTTTTTCAACCAAGAGAATAATATGTGTAGGTAATTGAATGCCTGTTGATCAGCCCGTGGGATTGTGGGTAATATGGTGTCTGTGGACCAGCCCGTGGGATTGTGGGTAATACAGTGTCTGTGGATCAGCCTGTGGGATTGTGGGTAATATATAAAGCCTGTGGATCAGCCCATGGGATTGTGGGTAATATAGTGCCTGTGGATCAACCTGTGGGATTGTGGGTAATATAGTGTCTGTGGACCAGCCTGTGGGATTGTGGGTAATACAGTGTCTGTGGATCAGCCTGTGGGATTGTGGGTAATATATACAGCCTGTGGATCAGCCCATGGGATTGTGGGTAATATAGTGCCTGTGGATCAGCCCATGGAATTGTGGGTAATATAGTGCCTGTGCATCAGCTCGTGGGATTATGGGTAATACAGTGCCTGTAGATCAGCCCATGGGATTGTGGGTAATATATAGTGCCTGTGGGTAATACAGTGCCTGTGGATCAGCCCGTGGGCTTGTGGGTAATATAGTGCTGAATAATTGTGCTTTCCTCCACGTGCCAGAACTTAGCCTCCAGTAACACAGCTGCTATCGAGCGTCGAGTCCGGACAGAGCCGCCATCGCCTCTGCACGTGCTCAGTCAGCCCTGCCAGGGAGCCAGCTTTACCGCACAGGTAACGCTCAGGTAAAGTACCTGAGCGTACGGACGGACGGACGGACAGATCGCTGGACCCGTTTGGGTCGTTTCGAGTCCCTTTCCCGCGACTGCGTTTCTGTACAGTTACAGTCCACTCCGGAAGTTGACCGAAGTCGTAGCGATCGGGATTCAAACCCATAACCTACCGATTCCGTAGCGACTCCGAGCCTTGCGCCCCCTGCTGCCGGGGTTTGAGAACGGAGAGTCGCCCCCCCCCCCCCCCCCCCCGAAACCCCCCCACTTTATAACACCGCGTTCCAGCAAAAGCTGAAGGTTTGACAGCTCAACCTGGCCGCACCTTCGCTCTCTGATTTAGTAACTTCCCCCGATAAACATCTCCGCGGTTTAACAAATCGAAAAACATTCCACAAAATGGAAGAGAAGCGTTTTCATCAACAGCGCCGTCGCGAAACCGCGAGCGCTAGCCGACCGCGCCCGCGTGTAGCTGTCAGCGCCGCGATCGGCGCGTTCGCCCCGCGGGGACACGGTGACGTACGGCGGGGGGGGGGGGGGGGGGGGGCAGAGTTCAGGGAGAACCGCCGCGCTCCCTGCGGGCCCCGGCGGCAGAGCGCTGTCACTCAACCGGCCGTCTGAAGAAAAATGAGCGACTCTCGGGGGGTCTGCCACGATGAGCCAAATTCGCTTTTTTCCTCCCTTCTTTGTTTTTACTTGCCTTTGATGAATAAATAAATAAAAAGAAATCTGCGGAAATGTTAGCTCAGGGTTCGCCCTGCTTCCCCGTGCGGGTCACTGGGTGCACTGTTAAGGACGCCTTCGAATTCGCGCTCAAAAACGTGCGAAGAAATGCAACGGGCGCTGGCGTTTCAGTCTCAGGTCTGCAGACGATCGCAAGGATTTCCTGTCCCTCTTAGATTCGCACCCCGCCACTCTCTCCCCAAAATTAAAAAAAAACTTTCCAAATCCCCGAGGTTATGGAAGTGCTGGCCCTGGAGGGTGTGGGATCAGAGCTGGGGGTCAGAGGTCAAAGTGCAAACGGAGGGGCATTATGAGGGAACCCGCACAAGGGGTCACCAGCTGAGCCCCAGTTGCTTAATAATGGCACCAAAACAATAACAACTACAGGAGAAGCAGATGTGTAGGACAGACTCAAAACACAGAGTACTCCAAAATGGGGGATGGAGGGGGAGCTTACATTACATTACAGGCATTTACCTGATGCTCTTATCCAGAACAACTCACACAACTTTTTACACAGCATTTACATTGCATCCATTTATACAGCTGGATATGTACTGAAGCAATTCGGGTTATTCACCTCAAAGGGTACAACTGCAGCATCCTACTCGGGAATTGAACCAGCCTGATATTGAGAGCCCGGTTTCTGTGGGAATTTAAGGGTTGGAGTGAAAACCTTCAGGGTGGTAGATCTCCAGGAACACAGTTGGGCAGCCCCTGCTCTATATGACCTACACATAAGGCCATGATTTCTTCCTCACTTTAGATTGGGGAGAAATTGTGAAGAACTGCACTTCTGTCCTCCAACAACAAGAGGGCAATACAGAACTTTTGACAACCACTTTATTACCCAACCAACTGTCTCAATAGTGTAGTTACCACATGGGTTTTCCAGTTTTATCTGAGAAGGATCTGTGTAGTTCAAGATGTCCTATCCCAGCACTTAGAGTGCATGATTCAAATAAAGGTCTCTGCCGTGCACGAGAACAGCTGGACCCGGGCCAGCCGCGACAGAAAGTGTGCCCGATCCGTCGCCATGGCGACCCGGCGCCGCCTGTTGCTTTTTGCAGCCTGGCCTCCAGATTCGCGCAGCCAAAGTCCAGAGCTAACCAAGTGTGACGAGCCATCTGCTCGGGAGAGACGGCTATTATGTCTCATAGATCATGATAGTGTTTTAGGCAACGGCGCCCTCCGGCTACTGGGAGTTTGTGACTGTCCCCGGAGGCTGACGTCTAAGCCCAGCTAAAATCCAAATTAGTTCGAGGAACGATATCATTCTTGCCATCACCGTACACATTCTGAAAACCAAGCCGCTAATATTGTTCGTTCAGCTCACATTCGCGTTTCTTGTGGTATATTCTGAATGCCTTGAGTGCGTATTTTCGTGGCGCAGCGCGAGTGAGCGTGCACCAGCATGCAGCAATATCGGGCTGCGTCCGTACAGGCTGGCCTGCGCACGCGGCGCTAGCGTTCACATGGCGCGTCTGCGTTTTATTATCGAAAGAGCTTTCACATTGGACCCAGATGTGGGGGGCCTCTCGTAAAAATCCCTTTGATAAATCCCCCCAATGGAATTCCGTTAAAGACTCGTCCGCGAAACACACCTTCTGACTCCAGAGCCCGTTATCTATTCCCTTTCTCCTACCGCACTTGATTTGTTTCAGTCCGTGGGACGCCTGCCTTATCTGAGCGTTTCCAATGCGTTACAGAGAGCGGCAACCATTTTTAAGCGATTATCTTACTTTTTTATTTGTCTTTACAACGGTTCTTTATGGACGGGCTGTGTAAGGAAGGGCACGTGCTTGTTCGAAGGCCCGACTGCTTACAACTTCAAAACGTATGAGCATTCAAATAGCGCTGAAAAGATCCAATTTGGACTCCTATTAACGAGTTTGCATAGCATATAGTAGGCCTGCTCACCTCTTGTGCTTGTCTGATTGCACATATTTAACCCCGTTTCCACGAGCTTGTGACGTAGGCTACATCATCTTGTGTCCGGCGCATACGAGCGTGCCTGGTTTCCATCAGTACTAATGAGCAGTGGCGTTAGTGCGCGGCTGTGTTTTTCAAGGGGACTGGCGCTTTTTATGGATTGGATCTATGGAGGTGTTCTGGGAAAAGTATAAACATAATGTTTGTTTATTTCATCCAATGCGGCGAATGTCCAGCGCGGGACAGGACATCGCGTGTAGGGCAATTTCTTTCCCAGTCCAAGGAGGCGGGAAGAGAATCGCTTCCATATGGACGCTGCGGATCTCGCCATAGGAATTAACACATTTTTCACAGACGAAAGATATAAAGCATTTTCGAACTCCGCGAGACGGTCCCCGTGCGCGCGCTCTAAGCGTTAACAGTTGTTTGTGCCGAAATGCTGGATTCTGAACGCACCTTCCTCCCTACGGGGGACACTCCTCTCCTCGGCCCTTAACGTATTTAAGATGGCAGTTGGTGTCTGATACTATCCAGAGCCCTTTGGTTTGGGTCTGTAATGGGAAGATGTAGCCTAGCCTACCGCACGGCGGATCATCGGGTCAGACAGTCAGTCAGTCAGTTACAGAGTACGCTGACAGGTGCTGGTCTGTCATGAAGGAGTAATAATGCGTCAGGCGACTATAAAGTATAGGCTACTAGTCACAACGGATTCGCGCAGAGTAATTCTAAATCGCAGGCGCTGAAATGCGCTTCTCTTTGAGTTCTGCGTGGTGGGATAATGCCCGACTCCATTGCGCGCAGTGAATTGGTTCGATGTGACGAATTGTCGGGGTTTTATTTATTTATGTATTTATTTTTGAAGTCACGTTGTTACCCCGAGCACTTGTTGTTGCTGTTGTTTAATTTTTTGATCACTATCCATTTGGAATGAAAACGGGAAGCCAAAAATAATTCGTTTTAGGAGATACTGATGCAATAAATGTATTGCAGATTGTATCTGCTATAGTACTGCAAATCTCGCATTGCGCGCGTCGAGAAGGGGTGTTACTTTGTTTAGTTTGATGGATGCTTGGCCTTTTCGCTGTAGGCGACACCGCCAGTACTCTACAGATTTATGAAATCTGAAATGTCACATTTGTCATCACTGCGATAGAGCGGGATTGTAATTATTATTTGACTCATTGTGTTATTCATAGTAAGAAATGTTTCATTTTTCAAGGGAATTGTGAAGAAGTGATTCGTTTATGAAGTGTCCTCATATCCTCCTGAACGCGAAATGGCCTCTCACTCGACCTCATTAATATTCAGAATTCTGGGGGCGCGCCCGCCCCGCGGGTTTGAATTGTAAAAAGTTTGTCCTGTCTCTCTGGCTGCGCTCGCGCTGCTCGTAAGAAAGTGCGTCTGCGCTGCGCAATATGTTATTCTCCCTCTGATGAAAAGGCCACCAACGACAGCTGCCTTTGACTGAGATTGGAGGTAAGATTAAATCTACACGGAGTCTTATCTATTCTATTAGGATTTCCGCTTGAGGTCATTTTACCTGTAGCCTACACACACAAGAAAAAGGTATGGTTGAATGAAAACGAGTGGTTGAATTTATCACAGGCTGCGACGAAACTGTTGTCCGCATTTAATTATGGAAATTGTTTGGACGATGCTAAACTGTGGTCTTGTATCTTTGATGTCAGTTTGTATGCGCGTGCTGTTCAGAGACTCAATCCGTAATTGGCACATAGTATCTGCATATATCTCGGGTCCAGTGCTGCGCGAGACAAGGACTCCCACGTCTTTCATGAAATGCACTGTGCGACATTTGGAGTCTATGTCCAGTTTCGTTACAGGTTAATCAGTGCACCAACCTTATTGGGTACAGACGTGTAATGAGTTATTATTATTATAATTATTACTATTATTATTATTATTGTTGTTGTTGTTGTCGTGTTGTTATATTTAGTTTAGTTTAGAATGCAAGGGAAAGCAGAACCGTGCGCTCCGTCCCTCTTCTCTCAGGATACACGAGACGAGAAATGTCCGGAAAGAGCAAAAGCCTCGGAGGTGATTTTGGACGGCACGTGCGCAGTGCTGGCCGGCAGGTGCCGCAAAGTTTGTCCGGTGCCTGTACTTTGGCGTTGTGTCGGTTGATTTTTTTTTGTGACCACGTCATTGGTAACCAAACGACGGGAGATAGCTGACAGGTTGTGGTTTCGTTGTGGGTCTTGAACTCTCCAGTAGCCTATTCTTGCAATGTTCTAAACCAAGGGTTGCAAATTGTTCAGTGTTATACAACACTGACGGAGTGTTTTTATATCATCTCTGTCAAACGCTGAACATTGCGGTGTCGTCTTCTAAATAATCAAAATGATATTTGAGGATTTGTACATTAGGCCATGTTAGTTCACGCAGTTTACAATCGCCTGCACTTCTAACGCAAGGAACTGGAAATATTAATTTTCAAAACGCCAATTTTGAAGCTGGATTTTACTCTCTCGTGAACTGCTTTAGATTATATTAGAACAGGGATGGCCAAGGCGAGCCAAATCTGTTTCATATCAACTTCTGCTCTTAGTTATTTAATTTGTCGCATTCGCAGAATCTGACGTTTCAGCTGAATTTCTTGATAATCTCTTGAATGACAGCTGATGTCTGTTTTGGTGTCCCTGTAAGAAACGCTTTACTGTGGTCTAACCTGCAAGTGAACCAGCACAGCTGTATAGCTGATTAGCTAAGTGAGCCAGATGTGCAACATACACACATGCACCGGCACACACACACATACACACATGCACATACGCGCTCACACACACACACACACTCATTCACTCACTCACACACACACACACACACGCACTCTCACACTCTCATACACACACACATACACACATGCACATACGCGCTCACACACTCATACACGCACAAGCGCGCACGCACACACACACACACATAAACACACGCAGTCACATGTACACACACACACATGCACACACATATACACTTGCAGACACACACGCACACACACAGATACACACGCACACGCACACACATAAACACACGCAGTCACATGTACACACACACACATGCACACACACATAAACACACACATACACACACACACACACACACATGCACACACATAAACGCTCGCAGACACACACGCACACACACATACACACACACACACACACCCACACACACACACACACACACACACACATGCACACACATAAACACACACACACACACACACACACACACCCATACACACACACACACACACACACACACACACACACACATACACACACACACACACACACACACACACGCACACACACACATGCACACCAGGCCTCCAGGAATGTATTTTTCCCACCCCTGGTCTAGATGAGGCAATCCAGATTTAATTCCGCGACATGTGTTTGCAAGGAAGACTGACAGTCTAAAAACAGCAAAATCCTCACTTTGCCAAGGCCAAATGCCTCTGGGAGCCTGTAGTATTCAATGTTACATGCAGCTCAAGACAGATATTTATGAAAACAAGAACTCAATACTGCCTCAAGTGGACATAAATGGTACTGTGTTTTTATGAAGTTCTCACATTTCATAATTTTTTCCCTGAATTTGCAGCCCTGTTAAATTAGTCTGATTATATTTCTTTTTTTACTGAAGGGGTGAATGTATGTAAAATGTAAGCAGTAAGCCCTTATGCTGGCTGTTAAAGTTTATACTTTCTATTAGTTTGGGAAAAGCTCATTCCTGCTTCGGGATTCGTGTACCAGCACGTGTAAAAGTCAGGCAAAACGTTTGTGAATGTTTCATAAACAGAAACACACCAGGGATTTGAGTCAGGATTTAAAAGGTCTGTATGAAGTTTTTTTTAAATTCCTCACTCAATATTTTTTTCTCGTAATAAAAATTAGGTCAATTATTAAGGACTACAAGTGTAAACATAATATGTTAGTGATTCTAACTGTCAGTTTATAAAAT
>CM045890.1:56592458-56622458 GCA_025169545.1 Anguilla japonica
CTCGGCCTGAACCCGGAGCTTATGAATAACGACAGTGCAATCAGAGACGGCGTTCAGCGCGAAACGCGCTCCCTTAGCCGGCCTTGAAAGCGTGCGTGATGCTGTTCTCTTAAACTGAGCTGTCACTTGTAAATCCCGCTTCTTCTAATCACAATCCGACGGCGAACCCGAACTAAGTTTCTTTTTCTTCTCTTTTTTTTTTTCTCTTCCTCCTTTCTCTCTGCCCAGGGTAAAAAGGGGGATGAAGGGAAGCGAGGGCTGCCCGGATCCAAGGGAGCGATGGTGAGCCCGGCTTCCCGTCCCCTAATCAATAATCGGGATGATTGATTACGCCGAGCCTGGGTCCGATCGCTTTATTTCAAAAACTCTGCAAGGGCGGTAAAATTCATGGCCGGTCACTGACTGTTCTAAAAAAGAGAGCATCTATCTTCAGTGATGTTCCGGAAAAAAAAATCCCTCTCAAAAAGAGAACATCTATCTTCAGTGATGTTCAGAAAAAAATCCTTCTCATGCAGTATATGATTGTGATATTTTTTTTTTTTTTTGTTAAGTCACACGTGTTGTCGAAGATTCCCAAAGAATTCTGCATGATTTTTCATATTTTTCCATCATCTTGAGAATTATAGCAGGGATCTCAAACGTGATTTATGGAGGACAGTAGTTTCTGCTGGTTTTTCTTGTGTTTCACCAGCTTGTTTTGAGTCACTGATTGGCTAGAGTCTCCACATCTTCCAAGTCGTAATTTTTTTTTGCTGATTGAAAGGAACCAAACACAAACTTGCAGACACAGCGCCCCCTCCAGTACTGGAGTTAAACCTGCAGACGCTGCAGCCCTCCAGGACTGGAGTTAAACCTACGGACACAGCACCCCCCCAGGACTGGAGTTAAACCTGCAGGCAATGTGGCCCTCCAGGACTGGAGCTAAACCTGCAGACACTGTGACCCTCCAGGACTGGAGTTAAAGCTGCGGACACTGCAGCCCTCCAGGACTGGAGTTTGAGATCCCTGAGTATTTGAAATGCATATTTGCCCAGCGTGTGTGTGTTTTTTTTAAACACAGACCTTTCATCCTTTGCTCTTCCAGGGGGAACACGGGCTCAACGGTCTCCAAGGAAACGAAGGGATTCAGGTAAAAGCAGGTCCGGATCCCCAGTGGACCGGATCAGGCCCTTCCCCCCCTAGCGCCAGAGCTGGGAATCCTGATCCCGGGGGGCTGATCCGTTTCTGGTTTTCTGCTCGTGCCGTCAGCCGTCCAATGATTTACTGATGAGCTCGTGATTGACAGCTGAAGGCTGTTAATTAAGGGCTGTCCTGTGACACTGCCACGCCTCTTTTCTGCAGGGCCAGCCTGGGGGTCGGGGAGACAAGGTGAGAGCGGCTTCGCGCGGCCCACCGTTAACCAGAACACCGTGTTCTCAAAGAGCAATACGTCTGACAAACTGCAGTACAAATAAATCTAGCTGCATGTATGCGTTGCAAAAATTAAAAAAAAAAAAACACGGCTTTCTTTTGGTATATTTTTATGTTGCTTTACACGTTGTACATTTTTCAGTCGACTCGCCATTCCGGAAACATTTGCTTCTGAGAAATGTTCTGCTGTGTTCCGGAAGGCGCGACTGTGCGCTTGGATGCGAGCACGCAGCCGCACGCGCTCAGACGGAAACAGTAGCGTCATTTAGCGGTAAACGGCGGGTTCTTTGGCGCTAATCAGCGGGCGCGCTCCTTGCAGTTTTAATTTCGAAGTCGCACCGAACGGTGACACGGCATCGCGCGCCCTGTCGCGGCCGGGAGACTGGGGTGATGTCACCCGGGAGCGAATCCTCTAGGCGTATGTTATAATTATTCTTCTTCTTCTTCTTTGATCCGAGGGGCAACGAGGGGAGCGGGGAGCCCCGGGGGAGAAGGGAGCTCAGGTACTCCTCCTCTCCGCTTCTTCCACATGACCTCATCCCTGTTTCTGCCTTTTTTCTACGATCTGATTGGCCGTTCTGGTGATTTCCCGCAGGGTCCAGATGGGCCTGCCGGACCGCAGGGAGCCAGAGGAGAACAGGTACCCGCTGACATCTTTCCGCTCGTCCGTCTTTTTCGACACACGCGTTTACGTAACGCGTGCGATGGCCCGTTCTCCCTCCCGAAAAAAAAAGATCATCTGTTGTACAGCAGGGGAGCCCAGCTTTTTGTTTCTGGGACGGGCCAGCATTTTTGGCTACGGCACCAAAAACGCCTGATTGAACTGATCAGTGACTTGATTGACAGCCATGATGATGTGAATGATGTATTGAGTGTTGTGTTGCCCCTGGTGAGAGAGTAAACTCAAGCCGGCTTGTATTTGCAGACGCCCTCCCCATGGGGGGGGGCCGTAGGGTAGGAAGTCATTACCCCGTCTAACCCAGTTTCCGGAACGTGCACTCATGGAATGTGAACGAGGGATTATGGGTAAACCCAGCCCCAGTCGGGAGAGCTGAATCTGTGAATCAAGCTTTGCGGCGTATTTTTCCAATACGAGGCCGCACTTTTGTCCGATAGGATTAGCACTGGTGGGGTGGGGTGGTGGGGAGGGAGGGAGGGAGGGAGGAAGGGGGGCAGGGTGGCTCAGTCACACCCTGCTCCTTGAATTTTGGCCACCCCCCAGCATTGGTGTGATGACCGCAGCTTCCATGTAGAGTTACGAATCGGGCTTCTGGAGTCAGAGATTCCTGTGGGGGTGGGGGGACTGTGAGAGCACTCAATCAGTTTCTCACCAATAAATTTTATTGGCGACGATGGTCACACGCAGTGGCCTCCAATTAGAAAGTTCCCTGGGATGGAATCCAGGGGCATCATACCTGCAGGTTATTGGTGGTTCACCACTTAAGAGATGAAGTCACTGATTGGCTAAAAGGTCTCCATACACCTTGTTTCCAAGGCCCAAATTGGCTCGCTGATTGGACGGAAACTGCAAAAACCATAGCTGGGTTATTGCAGGGGTTTAACTCTGTACTGTAAAATCACTGACACATGTTTAACATCGAGAGTGCAAAACCCACAAATCATGGATGTCTGAAAAGGACACACAGGCTCAGGCTCAGCGTGGTGTGGCGCTACGGTGGATTTGTTCCAGGTCTGGATCCGAGTCCGCAGCTCTGAGAGGCTCACAATCGCCCGTCTTCTTCCCCCAAATTTCCCCTTTCTGCCTCGCAGGGCCCAACCGGACCGGCTGGCGATCAAGGACCCCCTGGGCGAGAAGGAGCCAAAGTAAGGCTGCCCACACATATGCCTGTTTAACCCTCGTTTTATCTTCATGTTTTTGCGTTGCCCCCTCTGTCCACAGGGTCAGTAATAACCCACTCTCCCCGGACCCTGTGTGATAAAGCCTCCTCATTGAATTTTAAACTCGAAATCCACATTATTTATGTAAAAAACAACCTGTCATGCATGAATAAATCAGCGAATGGCTGTGTTTTTCCGACTTACAGTCCAGAGAGACTGTGTTTCTTCAGTCTGCACTGCTTGTTTTACAACAAAATGATTCTTTTTTTGCTGTAATAGTTGTGTGGAGATGTATTGATTATGACTTTTCATTACAGCAGGGTTATAAAAAGACTTGTACGCTGATGGTGTACCGCTTTTATAAAAATATGAAAAGGATGATGTTTAACTTCTTCTAATAGTAGGGTCACGCCATGAAAGAGTTAAAATTTCATGATGAAAAATCCATTTAACTCCAGGAGTTTTCACTGCTGTTCAACTCAAGATTGGGTCATTTTTGACCCTGAGGACAACAGGAGGGTTAAAAAATTAAAAAATTAATGGGGTACACATTTCTTCTAGATATTGAGAGACCACCCGCAATGTTCCCTGACTAAACTGCAAATTTTGAGGAAAGAACAGCCAGACGTGCTACGTGCTTATATTGTGCTTTCATTGACAGGCTGAGCGTCCAGATGTTCCTCAGTTACACCTTGTTATTATTTGGCACTGTTTAGAACTCGAATCGGAGGTTTAGCCGGTGGTGGTGTTCACTGATAATTAACTCTGTAAACCAAGGGTTACACAGCACAAAACCGACCTGTTAACACGGTGGATTGCACGGCTAGCTCACCTCACTATGAGGGTATTTCACAAAGCAGTATTACTAGGTTAGCTGGATTAACTGCACTGAGTAAAACACGGAACCCTCCCAAATCTGGAACATGGACTGAAGCAAAAAGAGCCAATCCGGGTTTTACTCAGCGCGATTATCCGAATAATTCAGTAATTCTGCTTTGTGAAATAACCCCCTGGATTACTGAGTTGGTTGGATTAACTGCACTGAGTAAAACCCGGAACCCTCCCAAATCTGGAACATGGACTGAAGCAAAAAGAGCCGTTCCAGGTTTTACTCAGCGCAGTTATCCAGCTAACCCAGTAATCCTGCATTGTGAAACAGTCCCTCTGGTCTGAGCTGAGCGGGCTGAGCTGGGAAAAGCAGCTGGTCCCAGAGTCTGGGTCTGGGCGCTGGGGACAGATGGGCCCCGCAGCTGGTCCCTCGCTGGTCTGGGCGGGGTCTGGGAGCTGGGGAACACCGCGCTGGGCAGAATGGGCAGCGGTCCAGTGCGATCAGACGTGATTGGTCGGTCCGAAAAGGGGAAGGACGAGGGGCTAAATGAGAGAGACTGTGGATGTGAAAGGGGGACGGACGGGCCCCGGCTGGTTCTGGGCGCTGGTGCTGGGCGCTGGGTCTGGGCGCTGGGGACGGACGGGCCCTGGCTGGTTCTGGGCGCTGGGTCTGGTGACGCTGTTTGTTTTTGTTTCTGCGCAGGGGGAGCGGGGGCCCACCGGCTTATCGGGATTACCTGGGAACCCGGGGATCGGGCACCCCGGCCCAAAGGTGGGGGGGGGGCGGAGCAGGGAGGGGACACATGTTCAGTCCCAGCACCCTTGCATTTTTTCATCTGAAACATTTAATCACACGTTTCAGTGAGGGATGAACTGTCACTCACTCACTGGTTTACATACCCTGACTCAAATACTCTCTCACTCACTCATTCATCAACAGGCATACTCAGTCACTCACTAAACTGACTGACATACTCAATCATTCAGTCACTGACTGACATACTCATTAACTGACATACCCATTCGCTGACTGACATACTCAATCAGTAATTAACTGAGTGACATACTAATTAATGACTAACATGCTCAATCACTCATTCACAGACTAACATACTCTCTCCAACTGATTGACATACTCACTCATTAACTGACAACTGACATACTCAAGCACTCGTTCACTGACTGACGTATTCAATCACTCATTAAACTGACTGACATACTTTCTCATTCACTGACTGACATGCTAAATCACTTATTAATGGACTGACATACTCACTCTTTAACTGACAACTGACAGACATACTTATTCATTAACTGACTGACATACTCTTTGATTAACTGACTGACATGCTCTCTCATTAACTGACTGACATACTGGCGCATTCATTTACCCATTACATACTCATTTCTTAGTGATTCATTGCTAGCTCCTAGTGCAGACAGTCCATGGGGGCTGGGGTTCTGTGTTTCCTGTCCCATAAAGCTCCTGTTCTGATTGGTTGGGTTCCTGTGTTTCAGGGTGACAAGGGGAACCTGGGCCGAACCGGCCCGTCGGGCCCGGTGGGGGTGGGAGAGCTGGGACTGCCCGTAAGTCTGCGCTGCCATACCGCTCTGGGCCAGCAGAGGGGGCCAGCAGTGTCTACAGAAGTGATCATCTGCAGTATTTCTTTACACCCAATCTATCATATGTGTGTGCTTGTGTGTGTGTGTGTGTGCGATTGTGTGTGTGTGTGTGTGTGTTTTAAGGGTCTTCCTGGGACTCCAGGGATGCAGGGGATTCAGGGTACACCAGGAGAGGGCCTTCCAGGTCCTAAGGTCAGTCAAACTTTGAATAATAACAAATACTTTTAATTTATTGTATTATATATTGTATTTATTTTACCAGATGAATCATTCAGGGACAGTGAGGTGGTGAATCCCGCTAATGCGCTTAGCTGTAGCGTCATCCAGGAAGGGAGGGGCTAACTCGGCCCATCAGGGTTTCAGGCGTACCTCGGTGTACTCTAGCGCCTCCCTCTGGTCTGCGCGAGCGGCGCAGAGCGGCGGTCTGAACAGCAGGCAGGTAAGAGGGCAGGCTGACTGGGCCCAGTACGGGAGGGGATGAGGGACATAAAGGCGTGATTTAGTGGGTGCTGGGGTCCGCTCGCAGCAGGGGCGTGCGGCCTTATCGGAACAGAGCCGCCGTGGGAGCAGGTTTTATCTGTTCTCCTTTTAGCCCAGCGCTACGACTCCTCATTCGGCTAACTCCCCCTGGTCCTCGGGCGGGACCCTGACCGGTGGGATCGGGAGCCTCGGCCCTGGGGCTGAAGCGGAAAGCTGCTCCCACGCCGGGCCTGCTCCGATAAGGCCGGACGGAGCTGATTTAGGGCGTGCGATCCGCCTCCCTGCGTCGCTGCCCCTGAGAGGGTTATCGCCACGGCGATCTGAAGGCTACTGATAAACAGCGGCAGGAATGTCCGTGTGCTTACGCTCAACTGCCCGGCTGCTGGTGCTATAGTAACGATGTGTGCGTGTGTGTGTGTGCGTGTGTGTCTGCATGTGTGTGTGTGTGTGTGTGTGTGTGTGTGTGTGTGTGTGTGTGTGTGTGTGTGTGTGTGTGTGTGTGTGTGTGTGTGTGTGTCTGCATGTGTGTGTGTGTGTGTGTGTGTGTGTGTGTGTGTGTGTGTGTGTGTGTGTGTGTGTGTGTGTGTGTGTGTGTGTGTGTGTGTGTGTGTGTGTGTGTGTGTGTGTGTGTGTGTGTGTGTGTTTAGGGAGATCGAGGGCTGGAGGGCCCCGTGTGGGACAGAGGGGGTTGCCTGGAGTCGGGGTCAAAGGTGACAAGGTAACTCATCGCCTTACGCGCTCGTACTGGTTTGCAGCTTAAACGCTCCTATCAACAGCATTGAACCTTTGACCTCTGACCTTTGGCCATCGCCAGGGAAACGCAGGAGGGAAGGGGTTGCCGGGGGCCATCGGGTTTCCCGGATCAGGGATCCAGGGAGAGAAGGCAAGGCCTCTCCTCATCTTTCCTCGTTTCCTTTCTTCTATCGCTCTTTTTTGTCATTCTTATCTCTATTCTCCTCCTTCTCCTCTTCAGGGTGTCCAGGGGCCGGTGGGCCCCCCCGGTTCCAGGGGAGCCCCTGGAGTGGGATTAATAGGCCCCAAGGTGAGTTTGGGGTGAGAGGGGAGGGGAGGGGGGGTCATCTCTGTCCTCAAAGCTCACTCACCTGAATGCTTTAGAGGTGTACACGTTTGGCAAACCAGCAGTTACTGTTCACATCCACCAGGGGGTGCAGTTTAACACAAATAAATTCACAATGGCAAGTGCCAGGCTTACTGATCCCTGTGTGAAAAAGCTGTCAATCGTCATTCATTGTCTTTTTTTCAACCAATCGTCCAGGGGGTCAGAAAGTAAAAGTTTTTTGCAAAACGCTCGTCGCGTACTAAAAAATGTGCACTAAACAGGTAGTAGGCCAGCATGTTCAGTAGAGAGTACATATTTGCAGCACACAGTAGTTTGGAGGCTGGTTTGGCCACAGCCTCTGTCTCCCATCAGTAACAGTGACATCAGAGCAGGTGGGTGGGGCTTCCCTCAGGAGGGGCGGGGCATACGCCGAATACCCTAAATTTTAAAATGGGGGGGGAAACCGGAGCAGGGACGGTCCCCAAAGTAAAATGGCGGTTTGATTTGTTTAAATTTTAACGCCACTCGCATCCTCTAAGCCCCGGGGCTCGGGGATGCGGTGGAGAAAGCCGACCAGGAAATTTAAACCGGGCCTTCCGCCCTCCTGCTGAGCGGCAGGTAGCTCATGGGTAATCTGCCACAGACGGCCTCGTCTCTCAGCTGTGAGGCATTTGGTCGCGGTTTCAAGGGCCGTAAGTAATGTGATTACCGTAACTTCCTGTGGGAGCTGCTGCAGCCCTTTTTGCGTTCGCCCCGCTGCGATGTTTTAAAGACATCTGTGTGCCCCTGCCCCTCTCTCTCTACCGCCCCCCTGTGGACAGCCGCATCTTCAGGCAACCAGCTGGCTGGATTAATAAACTGATCGCTTGGTGCTCTGTCTGATGTGGTGAGGCAGTTAGATCTGGGAATGCGGTCACCTGGACAGACAGGCAATGGGACTGACTAGAGAGTAGTCTGGGAAATGTAGTTCTACGGGGGTGGGGATCTGAAGCACCCAGCAGCCTCTGGGTAATTAAAGGAAGTAAATAGTGCAGTTCGATTCAATTTTATTTCTTTCGCAATTTTTACTGGGACACATTGTCACAAATATGCTTTTGCAGAGAAGGTGGTTTGGAAAATTTGGAGAGCCTTGTGTTTGTGGCTCCCTGGAACTGTCAGTTCATGTCTGTCTGTCTGTCTGTCTGTCTTCTAAGTTTTAGTAACTGTAGTTCACTACTGTAATAAACCGATACCTTCCTTCTATTGTTGGCGATCGTTGTTGATTTGAGGCGCCCACGGGGTGTGGCGTTTCCGTGGCAGCAGGGCAGTTCCTCGCGCGAGAGACTCTTTGATCTCGGCCGGTTTTCCCTCTTCCTCCGCAGGGAAATCACGGAATCCCGGGCGAGCCTGGAATGCCGGGCATGAGGGGGCAGGGAACGCCAGGCATCAAGGTAAGCGCCGAGATCCCTCCCACTCCGCTCGGAACGCTCAGCTTCGCGCTTTACCTGTGGACACGTAGCCGAAGGTCTTATCCAGAGCGCTCCCATCTGATTGGTTCCCTCCAGAGCGCACACAAAGCTAAGAGCAGAGAGAAGAGACAATGCCATTTAACCTGCGTACAGCTGACCGTTAGAACTGCTGCGTAAACGTTGAGTATAAGGTGAAGTGCCGCTGTGGGTATGTGAGGTAGCATGACAACTTAATGCTTTACAATTAGCAGATGGATTCTGAGGGTGCAGTGTTGGCTTAAGGTTAATCAATCGAGGGTAACGCTCAGAGCTCTGCGTTCGTTGAGCCAAGATGGAGGGGGAACAGGTGTGCCTGCGGCCTGCTTTCCACATCTGGCCAGGGAAACGCAAGCAGGACGGCGGCACAAGGAGACAAGGCAGGGCTCGTAAAACAGGATTCAGAAAGGCGAACTACAAAAGGGCTCCCTGTCAGCAGAACAAGGGGATGCGGGTCAGATCCGGGTCGGGCCTGCGGAGAGTTATTGCGGTTCAGCGGCTTGTCAGGGCTTGTTGGAGATTTGTAGGTACATGATGAGTCGATACGGTCTGAACAGCCGCGGCGGAACACGTGCGATGCGTGATGTCACAGACACTGAAGGTGTGTGGACGTGCGATGCCCCCCGCGCCGAAGGGGGGTTCAAACCGTGGTCACGCACGTGGAAAGTGTGTTGCTGTGATGTCATGTCATATTGTGATGTCATTCGTATTGAAAGTGTGTTGCTGTGATGTCATGTCATATTGTGATGTCATTCGTATTGAAAGTGTGTTGCTGTGATGTCATGTCATATTGTGATGTCATTCATATTGAAAGTGTGTTGCTGTGATGTCATGTCTTATTGTGATGTCATTGTGTATTTACAACTGCCTTATTGTGATGTCATCCATATTGAAATTGTGTTGCTGTGATGTCATGTATTTAATACTGCCTTATTGGGATGTCATCTGTATTGAAAGTGTTTTGCTGTGATGTCGCACGCGCTCTAAGGCTTATGGGTGCGATGTGTGATTTGGGGTCGGGTTCCAGGGGGAGCCCGGACAAAACGGGACGGCAGGGTTCCCAGGCATCCCAGGAGAGGACGGGGCCGTGGGCCAAAAGGTCTGTTGCTATGGAGACTGAAGAGCACACCTTTACATATCAGCGTACTGCATATTAGCACACTGCCATTGTTTTTAACCAATCGCGTTCATGCATGCTAAAAGGTCTGGCATCATTGACCAATAAAGAGCAGCATTACTATTTAACTTGGTTACAGTGATTCTGTCATTTTTTCATTCTTTCCCTCTCTTTCTCTTTCTCTCGTTTTTTTGTTTGTTTGTAAAATCAGGGTGAAACAGGGTTGCCAGGTCCACGAGGGCCTGAGGGAGAGCCAGGTAAAGGTGAACCAGGAGAAAAGGTGACCATGTTATAAAATATTAACACCTACAGGTGACCACCTGTAATTAATGAGAGACACAGACAATTATATGATATTGCGCTGATTATATGATGTATAGACGAATAGACGTGTAGACGAAGGCTGCCTGAGCCGTTAACTGCAATTTTAATGTTTTTGAATTGTCTGTATTGAAGCCTTTTAACTTTTAAAGTAATAGAGTGCATTGCATGTTTATTTTTTGTTTGTTTTGCTGTGGTGATCAAGCCATTAATGCTGAACCTATTTAATGCAAAATTGTTAAGACCCCTGATGATGCTGATTAATTAGTGACTCATTTAACGACTAAATTAAGATGACGACTTAATTAATGACTGAATTAAGATGATGACTTAATTAATGACTACATTAAGATGTGGCAGGTGACAGCCTCTTGACTTTCTGTTTCCAGGGCGACAGAGGGGACCGGGGCCATAGAGGTCTCCCAGGATCAGTGGGCCCTGTGGGGCCAGCGGGGGCCAAGGTGAGCCCCAAACTGGCCCCTGAGACACACCTGGGGCCCCAAACCTGATATTCAGGGGTTGGGCAGACACTCGTATCTGAAATATACGTCTGCATGTCACTGCATCCTGGTCATGTGGTCCAGGTCACATGGTCCTGGTCACATGGTGCAGGTCACATGATCACAGTCACAGGGCCCAAGTCACATGTTCCTGGTCACATGATCATAATCACATGGTCCTTTCCCATCTGTGTGAGTGTCTGTTTCCTCTCTCTCCAGGGAGAGCCGGGAGTTCTAGGGCTGACAGGCTTGCCAGGGCCAACGGGGAGGAGCATAGCGGGGACAAAGGTCAGCCTGTCTCCGCCCCCTCCCTACCGAGGGCACTTCTATGGGAATGGATGTTCTGCTCTTGGCCACGCCTCCTCATAAATATTCATGAGCTACAATGTAGCCTTTGGAATCTCCTGGTACACGCATAGAGCTTCCTGTAGGTTCCGGTGTTAGAGAGACATGGAACCAGACAGCCAAGCGTAAAGATAGACAGATAGCCTCCTCCCTATTCCCCATCCCAAATGCACCTTCCATGCTGACCACTCCCACAGGCATGGAAGGAGTGATGTCATTATGATGTGGCGTGTTCTGATTGGCAGGGGGACCCTGGTCCAATTGGGCCATCTGGCCCTGTCGGGGAGGCTGGAATCGGGACGACCGGACCCAAGGTACACTCCCCAGAGGGGGGCGGGGGATTCCAGTGGGAAGGTGGGGCATGTGGGTGGAGAACAAGGTGGAACCTTTGAGCTGGTGCTCCTCTGTTTCAGGGGGACAAGGGACTCCCCGGACCTGTGGGACCAGCAGGATTAAAAGGGGAAGGCTCCACCGGACCTCTGGTGTGTGTGTGTGTGTGTGTGTGTTATGGTGTTACCCATGGTTACTTATTCCTGATTGGTTCTTCCTGATTGGTTCCCTCTGACTGGTTCTTCTTGATTGGTTCCCTCTGACTGGTTCTTCCTGATTGGTTCCCTCTGATTCTCAGGGACCCCCCGGGTTGCCAGGTCCAGCGGGAGAGACGGGTCTAGAGGGGAAAGGGTTACTTGGTCCCAAGGTGAGAATTTAGGCTGAATCCTCCAGATATTCCCGCACACCATGAATGTAGTAAATACTCAGTATGAATTATTTTATATTATTATTTATTAAATGGGCAATTGCTAACAATAAATGCGTCGTTCTACACCACCTAAACTTACAGACTCTATTATTATAATATGTTATTTCTGAGATGGTGAAAGTGAGATGTAGTGGTTAAGGTTTTTTTGCGGTAACAGTTTGATGTAACAGTTAGTCTTTTAAGGTTTTTTTTGCAGTAATGGTGTGATACAATGGTTAAAGCGTTTTGATGTTTTTGGAGTAACGGTGTGATATAAGAAGCGTTTCAGGTGCGACAGTGAGGCATTGTGGGTAAATAGATACATATCCTGGTGTGTACGTGTGCAGCCCAAGGAGAGGGGGTCAGCTGCACTCGTGAGTAGCGCCTCCTAACTGAAGCGGATTTCGTCTGTTCCCCCGTTTAGGGAGACCGAGGGATCCCCGGAGTCCCAGGGACGTCCGGCCCTCCTGGAGTGGGACTGATCGGCCCCCCGGTGAGGGGCCCCAACGCGCCTCTGTCCTGACCCCATTTTCAATACCCGACTTTCCCCTTGTGGCTAGGCCCACCCCCTGGTAATTTTCGGAGAAAGCAGAGGGGTGTTGGAGCCCCTTCTGCCAGTGTCTGAAGAGAACGCTGGAACAGGCAGAGCACCCCTCCCCAAAAATGAAACCCTTGCAAAATCGTGTCACTGAAAAAGAGAAAAATCTGTACATTTCACCCTGAACACGTCGGTGAAAAGTCACAGAGGCTGTAAGTCTGGTTTGAGTGGCGGGCCTGGTTGAGCACACTGACGCATGTTATCTCCTTCCCAGGGTCTGGCGGGGCAGCCCGGGATGACTGGACCTCAGGGCCTGGCAGGGGAAGGGATTCAGGGACCGAAGGTACGACTCACGGCTGGGCATCGCTCCCACACTTCAGTTTTTAAACATGTTTATTTTTTAAAGGGATGAATGCGCGAACCCTGAATCACAGCAGTGCTGTATGATGTTCTTGCGCTTCCCTGTGTGGCCTGTAGGGGGCGCCAGGATTCCAGGGCATGGCTGGCCCCCGGGGGGCCCCAGGAGAAGGTCGTCTTGGATCAAAGGTACCAGCAGAGGAGACTGAAGGCACACCTGTCTGAATTACACCTGTGCTCACCTAATGCAGAACATTCTTCATAGCTATATTAGCCCCACCTGTGCTACTTGTATCCTCTATTACCCATCTGCTACAAGTACCACTACTTCCACATCCTCCCTATGGTGCTTAATTTGATTTACACCAGGTTTTACTACTGTTAAGTAGGCTACGTATTAGCACAGACTACGACTATTGGCAGGCACCTGCTTATTGTCGCCTAAACCTGCTTTGTGATGTCATCACGTTCTGACGCTCTGATTGGCCAGCTTTGATTTCCCCTGTAGGGGAACCGGGGGCCCAATGGGAACTTGGCAGAAAAGGAGAAGCAGGAGAAATGGGAAATCCAGGATCACCTGGAGCCATGGTACAGTAAATATACTATACTACAGTATACTAAATATACCACATTACAGTATACTAAATATACTACACTACAGTATACTAAATATATTATACTACAGTATACTAAACACACTGTTCTCACAGCATACTAAATATACTATTCTACAGTATACTAAATACACTGCACTCACAGCATACTAAATTTACTAACAGTACACTAAATGCGCTATATTCACAGCATGAATATGCTGAACTTCCAGTATACTAAATGTGCTGTACTCACATTATTTAATGTAAATATGGAATATGAATAACATGATTAGATGGTTGGGTGGTTTATTTGTAGATTATGATTTGTAATATGGACGTGTATATGAGATAGATCGCTTCTGAAATAGCCTCTCTCCATGTTACAGGGACAAGCTGGACAGAAGGGGGACCCTGGCCTGACGGTTAGTGTATCATATTTCAAAATGTGTGTGTGTGTGTGTGTGTGTGTCTGCGTGTGTGTATGTAATTTCAACACTGCTCGAATTTACTTGCTCTACAGAAAGAGGAAGTCATCGAAATCATCAGAGAAGTTTGCGGTAAGATTAAATATCAGACTTGTTAAATAAATATCACACTCACTGTTTTGTTCAATGTTACTGGACCCTCAGTTCAGTGTTATTTCGAGTTGAATGAGGACCTTTTCTCTTCCTGTTTGGGAAGGGTGTGGCATAAGGTGCCGGGAGAGGCCCCTGGAGCTGGTCTTCGTGATTGACAGCTCGGAGAGCGTGGGGCCCGAGAACTTCGACCTGGTGAAGGACTTTGTGAACGCCCTGGTGGACCGCGTGCCGGTGAGCCGCGAGGCCACCCGCGTGGGCGTGGTCCTGTACAGCCACGTCGCCACGGTGACGGTGGGGCTGCAGCAGCCCTTCGACGCGGACGCGGTGAAGGCGGCGGTGCGCGGGATGCCCTACGTGGGCGAGGGCACCTTCACGGGCAGCGCCCTCCAGCGGGCGGCGCGGGTGCTGCAGGCCGGGCGGCCCGGCGTGCGGAAGGTGGCGCTGGTGATCACCGACGGGCAGACGGACCGGCGGGACGCGGTCGACCTGGAGGACGCGGCGCGCGAGGCCCACGCCGGCGGCGTCGAGGTGTTCGTGGTGGGCGTGGTCAGCCGCCGCGACCCGCACTACGCCGAGTTCGTGGCCGAGATGAACGCCGTGGCGACCGACCCCGACCACGAGCACGTCTACATGATCGACGACTTCAGGACCCTGCCCAGTGCGTGAGAGTAACCACGGACACCGGAACCTTCCGCCGGTCCTTCCTCTTACATCCTCAGTCTCTCTCAGAGGATAGACTGTGTAACCATCATCATCCTCATCATCACTCATCCACCTGGCCGCTTTTGCTCAAAGCACACTCACTCACTCACTCTACCACTCATTCACCCAATCACTCACTCACTCACACGCACAACCACTCATTCACTTACTCACTGGTGATGATGATGATGGAGGTGATGATGAGGATGACTGTGATAATGATGATGGTGATGATACTAATGGTGATGGAGATGATGAGAATGGAGATAATGATGGTGATGATGATGATGGTGATGATGGTCATTATGATGAGGAAGATGATGTTGATAGTGGGACGATGATGATGATGTTGACAGTGGTGGAGACGATGATGGTGATGATGATGTGATGATGATGGTAATGGTGGTGGAGATGATGATGGTGATGACGGTCATTATGATGATGAGGATGATGATGTTGATGGTGGTGATGATGGTGATACTAATGGTGGTGGAAGATGATGAGAGTGAAGATAATGATGGTGATGATGATGATGCTGACAGTGGTGGAGATGATGAGAGTGGAGATGATGATGGTGATGTTGAGGATGGTGGTGGTGATGATGATGGTGATGTTGAGGATGGTGATGATGATGTTGATGGTGGCGATGATGATGATACTAATGGTGGTGGAGATGATGAGAGTGGAGATAATGATGGTGATGATGGTGGTGGTGATGGTGATGTTGAGGATGATGGTGATGATGATGGTGGTGGTGATGGTGATGTTGAGGATGGTGGTGATGATGATGATGATGGTGGTCATGGTGATGATGATGGTGATGTTGAGGATGGTGGTTATGATGATGATGATGGTGGTGGAGATGATGATTATGATGATGGTGATGTTGATGGTGATGTTGAGGATGGTGGTGATGATGATGATAATGATGGTGATGGTGGTGTTGAGGATGGTGGTGATGATGATGATGATGGTGGTGGTGATGATGATGGTGATGTTGAGGATGGTGGTGATGATGATGGTAATGATGGTGATGGTGATGTTGAGGATGATGATGATGATGATGATGATGGTGGTGGAGATGATGATTATGATGATGATGATGGTGATGGTGATGTTGAGGATGGTGGTGATGATGATGATGATGGTGGTGGTGATGATGATGTTGATGATGTTGATGATGATGATGATGATGATGATGATGAAGGCTGAGTTTTATCTGCCAGCGTTGGAAGGGAAGCTCCTGAGTCAGATTTGCGAGTACGTCCATGACACCATCCTGAACGCCATCGCCGGCTCCTTCCGGTCCTCCGGCCTCGGGCGCGGCCTGCCCCTCCTCCCGAAGACGCCGGGCCGGGGGGACACGCCCACCTTCACCAGAACGGCGCCGTCCGGCGAGGACTCCCCGAACACCCTGGCGGAAAGGTCCTCGGCGTCTCGGGACGTCCTGGGGCCGCCGGTCCCCTCCGCCGTGTCCGTCCTGGACCCCCAGACCGCCACCAACTGGCAGTACGTTCCGGACGCCACCCAAGCGCCCCCAACCCGCGTCAAACCCGGTAACCGACCTCGCCCTTTCACCTTTCACCTTTCACCTTTCTGCCTACTGGCTCAGAAACATCCCTTTCTCTGAGGGTATAAGATCCCGTGCCCTTGTTTATACAGGGGAATCTCTTGCCAGGAAGCCTGTCTGTGTGAAATAACAAACAGTTGGATAATTTTTTTGATGAAATTAGTCTATTTACTAAATTAACACAATGAAATGCTCATCTATGGCCAGGTATTCTGCTGTCCTGAGCACATTGGAGAATTCATGTCACCACTAGGTGGCGACAGTACAGACAGATAACACGGCTGGCTGGGAAGAGAGATCCAGCCACCCTGAGGTTGTAGACTCCAGCATTCTGGGGGATTTTATCTTTTTTCTTGCAAACATATTTTTCTCTCTCTCTCTCTCTCTCTCTCTCCCTCTCTCCCCCCCTCCTCCCCCTCTCTCCTCTCTCTCTCTCTCCCCCTCCTCCCCCTCCCTCTCTCTCTCTCTCCCCCCTCCCCCCCTCTCTCTGTCTCTCTCTCCCTCTCTCCCCCTCCTCCCCCTCTCTCTCCCTCCTTCTCTCTCCCCCTCCTCCCCCTCCCTCTCTCTCTCCCTCTCTCAGGCGAGGGCTGTGAGCAGGATTTGGAGCCAGGCCCGTGTCGGGACTATGCGGTGAAGTGGTACTATGACTCTCTGGCTAACTCCTGTGCCCAGTTCTGGTTCGGCGGCTGCAAGGGGAACAGGAACCGCTTCGAGACCGAGTCCAACTGCATAGAAGCCTGCGTTCGGAAATGACCCGCACACACACAAGCACACACGCGCGCACACACACGCACACACACACGCACGCATACACACACACACACACGCACGCATACACACACACTCACACACACACACGCACACTCACACACGCATACACACACAAACACACACACTCACGCACACACGCGCATACACACACACACACACACACTCTCACACACACACACGCGCGCCCACACACACTCACGCACGCGCGCGCATACACACAAACACACACACACACACACACGCACACACACACACAACACACGCGCATACACACACACACACACACATGCACGCACGCACACACACACACACACACACGCACACACACACACACACACGCGCACACACACACACACACGCGCATACACACACACACACACACGCACGCACACACACACACACACGCACACACACACGCAAGGAGCCAATGTGACCCACAGGCCCTCTGGACTCTGTTTGTCTGTCATTCATGTTTACAATACACTGTACTGACCACTGTTATGTAAGCTGTACAAATGAATGCAAAGGAATGTTGTATGTAAGGCTTGATTATTCCAAAAGGTGTCGACGCATTAAGACTGGAAACCTTTGTTTAACGTTAAGCTGGACTGATATGTGATAATTCACTGTCAATATCACCTCAAAGTTACACTAAAAGCAGACCGTCTGTAACGGGAAGCAAATTGTATAAATATAGCCTTTATAATTTTATACAAATGTTCAAAATGCCATTTTCAATAAAAGATACAAATACAGTGTGTTTGTGTGCTTGTGTGTCAGTGTGTGTGTGTGTGTGTGACTGTCTGTCTGTCTGTCTGTGAGTGTGTGTGTGTGTGTGTGTGTGTGTGAGAGAGAGAGATGATGCACTGCAATTCTGAACTTATAACCAAACTTCACTACACTACAGTCAATCTATAAGCTAATATTCCCAAATTTGTCATTCCAATAAAAATGCAGTTTTTCAAAAGGAAAACCCAGCTGGGTTGACCGTCCCACTTCTCAGGCTAACATAACATGTCAAAGTCACAGAAAACAAAATACAGGCATACAAACATACATGGCATGTCCCAGAAACTGGACTGATGAATGCAAGGGGAACACAGGGGTTAAGTCTGTACCTGTGTCCATACCTCCAGTGTTTCTTTGTCACTACAGAGGAGCCACAAACACCAAAAGTCTTCATAAATGTTTCCAAAGGCAACAACAACAACATTGGCGCCCCAGTCCGGAAAACTACATGAATCTTAAAGACACTGAACACCCGTTCAAATATTTGTGCTGTATAATCACAATCCCGCAATGATTCAGAACAATTAAACTGCTCTCCAAACAGGCTAGCCTTTGTCAACCAGCAGAACTTGCGGTAAATTATGCCTCCTAACGCGTGAGGGCAGTATGATATGGAGTCGTGGCGGAATCATGCAGACTAAAAAAATATCTGTGGTGCTGTTTGAGTAATGACGAAAGCAGAAGTCTTACCAAAATAATTACTGTAGAAAGACTGCGTATACTGCCTACCTTTGTAGAGCAGTTAGTAAGTTCCGGTTAATGCAGTAAGACTTTATATTTAATAAGTTCCGGTAACGAAACATTTGCTGGATTAATGGCACTTTAGAATTTCCAACAAACAAGATATTATCCTATGTCTTGTTACGATTGAAGAATCTCAGCAGAACATGTCAGGTCTTTAGGAACACAAAAAATGTCACCTTAGGTAACTATCCTTCTGTATATCTCTAAGAGTGATGAGGTTAGTTCTATGTGTTCACAGACTGCGCGCCTTCATTTGATTTAATAGCAGATACGTCCGATTTGGGCTCAAAATTCTGAATACCCGAGGCCTTGCCGAACTAACTTTGCTTGACCTAGCGAGTTTTGGGACTAAAACCCACTAACCGGGCTATCGCTATTTCACTCAAGGTAAGACACTGTACCTAGCTAATAGTCTTTTTGATGTGGGATTAAAATAAAGCGTGTATAATCTGTCATTACATACGTGCAATTTGCTCGCTTGCCAGCAGTTCATAAGAATTTCCGCAACTTACAAAATTGCAATATAAAGGTAGCGATTACAGATTTGCTTGCTGGCTGCTAGATCGTTAAAACAGTTGACCTGTTTGTTAATAAATCTGTGTGTTTTCCAAAAGGCGAGGGGCGACGCATGGCAAATCCCGCCCACGTTTCAAAGGTGCGGGCATTGTACAAACGGATTCTCCAGCTGCACCGGTTTTTGCCGATAGACCTACGGGCCCTGGGTGACCAGTATGTCAAAGACGAATTCAGAAGACACAAATCGGCAAACCCGGTGGAAGTCAAGTCCTTTATGACCGAATGGGAGGTAAGACAAGTTTTAAGATTCACCTCATCGTTGTCCCAAGGGGAAAGTTGTCTTTGGACTAGCGCTACAGTGCAAATTACCCGTGGTAGATGCACGAGCAAACATTATGTGTGCCTCTGTTATAGGCGTTTTTTAAACAAATCACATACATTTCGTAATTACCCTGCAGTACATGTGCTCCCACTCATTCTCTACCTACTGTTATTAAAGAGATAGTTCACTTTCTGTTTTTATTTAAGTAGTATTTCAGTTCTGATGTATGTCTCCGGTTGGCCTGTTCAGTTCTTGTATGTGATGGAAGATGAAGTTGTTTAGAGAAGTTTCTGCAAACCCTCTGGCAGATACAGAGGCATTCAGGGGTACATTACCTAATAAAGACATGACTTTAGTTTGGGTATACCCCCCTATCCACCCATAAATTGCACCCTTGGGTCTAAAACAAGCTTGTCCAGCAACTTTATGCCTTCAGAGGATGTACATGCTTCCTACCCTGTTATTCTTCAGAAAATTATGTTTAATATTATTTCATTTTTAGACTATTTCCCTGCAGCATGAGACCACTGGAAGAGGAGCTCAAAACTTTCATCTTTGTGAATTGATGGTCATCAAATAATCAGCTCATCTGGGCAGACTCTGGAAACATTGCTGTACAGGCCATTGAAGATGCTTGCACTACTTTAGAACCCTCAGTTTCCCTATAGCGGCTGATAACTACAGACTGATAACTACAGGCTGTCTACATGACTGATAACTACATGCTGATAACTACAGGCTGACAACTACAGGCTGATAACTACAGACTGTCTACATGCTGATAACTCCAGGCTGATAACTCCAGGCTGATAACTACAGGCTGATAACTACAGGCTGATAACTCAAGATGTTCTGCATCTGGGCTCAAGTTGTTAGAAACCTGAATTCACGAGCACTTTGGAAAACATCAGTACAACCTCAGACTCAGATCTCCATGGAAGGGAAGAATAGGCACAGTGGAGCTATTCAACAAAACTGGCCAGTACAGTGGAGTTGTTTCACTAAATAGGCATGGTGTAGTCATGTTTTCAGCAGGTCAGGTGTAGGTTATTCCAGGTGAACACCACGGCTCACCGCTTCGCACCGCCGCTGCTTACCCTCTGAGGCACTTCCCCTCCGCTAAAAATTTAACCTGGGAAGACCCCGTCGGTCGTCCCCCTTAATTAACACCCGTAACCCACGCGTCTGCCTGTGTGAGCGGGTCAGAGTTAGCATGCTGTGACCCAAGCTTTTAGCTGTTTGGCTAACGGCGCTTTAGCTTCACTCAGACAGGAAGTACGGGTTGCCGTGTTATCAGGGCTAATAACGCTACTGTTTGGGCTGACGGAAGAGTTGTTTTCACACACAGCGGCCGTTCAGCTCGTCACACTGAGCTGTTTACCGGCTGTTTGATATTTCCAACAGCTCTGTTTATATGTCACAGCTTTCCTTAATCCTCTTTACCCCAGTCCTCCGCGTCAATAATATATGAACTGTGGCATTTTAACAAGGTAAATAAATAGCTTTTACAAATATCACAATTGAGATGAAATTTTCATTTGTGGCCACAAGGTGGCAGCACATTCTCAGGTGTCACACGTGCACAAGCGTCTGTGTGGTTACATGCGGTGTATATTTCAACAATTTAAGTCCCAACCGTTTTAATTTTCACAATTGAAACTGTTGAATCAGTGCATGGAATCCAGAAAACAAAAAGAAGAAATCATAATAGCATTTGATTGTTCGCAGAACTACTTCTGACCAAGTGCCAATTGTGGATTCATAACCGTCATTGTTATGTTCGGATTTTTTTGTTTGTTATTAAAACAGCTCAGGGAGGGAATTATGTTGTTGCGCATCAAACATTCTGTGTAGCGGAAATCACTTATTTTTGTGAGTGTGCTTTTTGTTTCTCGACAATAATGGATACTCCCATGGTAGGACACGGTAGCAGTGAAATACAGATGGTTTCCTGTTGGCAGGAAGGCTCGGTGGATATTGCTTCAATCAGTCTCGGTAGTGTGTCTTTAGAGACGGGACGTAGTCTTCAATAGTTTCCCCGAACATCCGAACTCATTAAATCTGTATAAGTCTCGTCTGCTCCGCAAACAGATTTGTCGTTTCATCAAAACCACTTTCCCCGAACACTCATCTCAGGGTTTTGTTTGTCGTTTTAAAAAAAAAGTTTACGATTGTTTTTGAAATTATGAAGGGAGTGAAGCAAGGTTTGTACCGGTCACAGTTGCGCAGCGACGAAGCTGAATCGGCACGCGGCAGTAGGCTACAGATGGCGTTTCGCTGGCTACAAGTGACTGCATCCCTGTTTTAATTTCTTTTATTTATTTTTTAAAATATGCATTGTATAAAAAGGGAGGAGGGGGTTGGGGTAATACGTCTTTCAGGCATTTTGATTTAAATAGCGGGCTGCATTTGTTAAATTGTTTTTAATAGTTAGTCACTTTTCCTCAGTAAAAAAAGAAAGAAAGAAAGAAAGAAACCGTTATATGCCCTTGAATTAAGTTGTTCCGTGCGCACGGTCGCACTTTAGCATTCTGAAACGCCGCGAGCCGGACTTCAGAGCGCGCACCTGCTCCAACTCTGTTCTAAGAACCGCGGCAGCGGACGGACCATCCGCGAGGTTCCGCTTTTCGCGGTCCTGCTTGCGCTCCGTCACCCGGCTGACTGCCGTTTGAGACACGCCTATCTGGTTCTGCTCGCCGCGAGGAACCGCTCGCTCTGTAATTATGAATTAAAAGAGATCGCACCTGCTGTTAATTACTCTAATTAAGGGGAGGCTAATCGCAGGCTAATTCAGCTGCCCTTCCTTTGTGTCTCTTTCCTGACGTGGGCCCTGATGGGTGGGGGTGTGTGTTGGGGGGGATTTCACAGTGAACGTTCCCTACTGAAAATAGATTCGCATTTTTTTCCGCCCGTCAACCTGAAGATATTCCCAACAGACACAGATAAACGCGGGCTTTTGTGACGGATGTAAGCGGGATAACGAGCACCGAAGGACTGTGGGCACCTCACTGGCAGGCTCCCAAAAACCGTCTTCAAGGACATTACAATACATTTATTTAGCAGACGCCTTTATCCAAAGCGACGTGCAAAAGTGCATATCATGGCCATTGGAACAACGACAAAACACAGGACAGCACGGCCATGTCCAAATCAGCTCCCTTGTCTACTGTTGAGTATGGAAGTTGTGTACAAGTTTCACGTATACTCGATAGTAAAATCTGCCACCGGCCAGTTAACTGCCGGGCCTGCCGTGCGTTTCTGTCAGTAGGTCTCAAAAGCATGTCACGTTCGCCCCCTGATATGTCAGTCGCACTGGTATAGGAAAGGCGTTTAGAAGACGCTCTTATCCAGAGAGACGCACACAAACCGACACGGAAAGGTTCGGATGAAGAGCCGCGATGCTGAGCTGTCGGGAGTCACAGCTACCGGATGGAGTGGGGAAACATAACTACAGTATCGCGGTTTGGGGGGTTCGGGGGCCCATGGTTACTGCAAAAGGGAGGTTTGAGGGTGTGGAGTGGACAGAAGATGGATTTTAGGGTACGGTGTTAGATGCAGAACAAGCGATGATACTCAAGCCGGATAAAGGGGTTGTTGAGCCCAGGTGCAGTTTGAACTTCTTGAGTTATCAGCCTGTAGTTATCAACCTGTAGTTATCATTCCAGTTATCAGTCTATAGTTATCAGTCCAGTTATCACTCTGTAGTCACCAGTCTGTAGTTATCAGTCCAGTTATCAGTCTGTAGTCAGCAGTCTGTAGTTATCTGTCTGTAGTTATCTGTCTGTAGTTGTCAGTGTGTAGTCAGCAGTCTGTAGTCACCAGTCTGTAGTTATCAGTCTGTAGTCACCAGTCTGTAGTTATCTGTCTGTAGTTATCGGTCTGTTGGAGGCTGTTAAAGAACGGTGAGGCTTTATAACAGTGAGGCTGTAGTTCCTTCTGTATTCTGCACTTCAGTCTCACCTCTCTGAGCTCCATCTTTCAGTCTCACCTCTTTGAGCTCCATCTTTCAGTCTCACCTCTTTGAGCTCCATCTTTCAGTCTCACCTCTTTGAGCTCCATCTTTCAGTCTCACCTCTTTGAGCTCCATCTTTCAATCTCACCTCTTTGAGCTCCATCTTTCAGTCTCACCTCTTTGAGCTCCATCTTTCAGTCTCACCTCTTTGAGCTCCATCTTTCAATCTCTCCCACCGTTAATTTACAAATTCACACGCATGCACCCCACCACCTCGCACGCACACACACCCCACTCCCCCCTCCCATACACACACACACACACACACCCCACACCCCCCTCCCATACACACACACACATACACACACACACCCCACAGCCCCCTCCCATACACACGCATACACACACACACACACCCCACACCCCCCTCCCATACACACACACACACATCCCACACCCCCCTCCCATACACACACACACACATACACACACACACACACACACCCCACACCCCCCTCCCACACCCCCCTCCCATACACACACACACACACACACACACCCCACACCCCCTTCCCATACACACACACACACACCCCCCACACCCCCCTCACCCCCCTCCCATACACACACACACACACACACCTCCTAAATGTGATTATAGATGCTGAGTGTTGGGGCTAATCCCTTTAGCACTTGCTGGCTCCTGCAGAATCCAAACAGAGCGCGTTCCCTTGGGGGGGGGGGGGGCAGTTGGGGTAAGAGGGGGGGTAGCACCAGGGTGGGAACCTGAATAGTTGTGGTAGAGAAGCTGAAGAGTATCATCACCTGAGGCAATACACACCAGTCCTGTGGCACCAATCGCCACCACCCCCCCCCCCCACACTCCGGTAACCAGGCAGCGAGCGTGGCATGCTGGGTACTGATTGAAGTTTTGGGGCAGTCCCCAGCTACAGGTCACTGGGATATTTTGGAAGGACACAGAATTGAGCTTTTCTTTCCTTTTTTTCCAACCCCCCCCCCCCCCCCCCCCCCACCGATACCCGACTCGTGACAGATTCCCCCACAGTCTCATTCCACCGTGCGCGAGTGCATTTGGGCGCCTGCCAAATGTGATTGGATTACACGGAGCAGGAAGTGGTCATCTTTCATTTCGACTGGGCGCTGTGAGGGCCCTAATTGAATTGGCCAGACGTTCCGTTCAAGGAAATTTATTTAGTTTATTTATTTCATTCTTAATGTCTCGCCGTGTTTTTTCTTTGTTGTAGGTTTTTTTTTTTTTGTGAATGAGAACTTTGGCCGTCACGTCAGCCTCTACAATGTCAATGCAATTTCTTATAAAGCCACGCCCATCCTCGCCGAAGGATTAGTCAGTTATGGGCCATGAGCCAAAGATGGCAGGGCCTGTGAATCACCCGTCTTTGGAGAATCGCCCATCTTTGGAGAATCGCCCACCTTTGGAGAATCGCCCACCTTTGGAGAATCGCCCATCTTTGGAGAATCACCCATCTTTGGTGTAAATTGCCTGTCTGTGAATCACCTGTCTATGGTGAATTTCCCATCTTTGGTGTGAATCGCCTGTCTTTGGTGAATTCACCATCTTTGAAGGATCTCCTGACTTTGGAGAATGGCCCATCTTTCTTTGGAGAATCACCCATCTTTGGAGAATCTCCCATATTTGGAGAATCGCCCATCTTTAGAGTATCACCAGTCTTTCAGGTTGTGCTTTAGAGACATGCATGTCATTGCCCAAGCACGTTCTGTTGCACCAGGAGATATTTCGGTCTCCTCTGTCAAACACAGGGGAGGGAAAAAGAAGGGTTTCACGTCCGCAGCTGCAAGCTGCCCCCGCGGCGTCCGCTGGCTCTGTGATTGACGGGGTGCCACCCCAGTGGGTTTATCGCAGCTCTCTGGCGTCCTGATACTTAAGTGCCGTTTAAGGCAGATTTTCCCTGTTTCTCAGACGTACAATCAGATGAAGACAAACCACCCTCATCTCCATCCGCGTGTCCACCGGCTCAGTGGGCTAGCCTCCTGGCGCTAACAGAGCGGAGCGCTAACACATTTAGTTTATACATAAAAACCTTGTTCATACATTCCCCGGATGCATATATTTATATGGGCTAAGACCGGGGAGCCTGTTTTGGGAAATTATAATGACAGAACGTGTGGCAATGTAGCTCTGAATATTATATAGTATAGTAAATTTGTGTTAGTGAATTCTGGAGCTCATTAGCACTGCTGTTAACGCTGTTATTATTTAATTGATGCATTTATTTATTTGTTTGGGTTGTTTTGGTAGTCCTTCTGTGCTGAATCGCTATTTTTCCCTCCTCCTCAGCTGCAGAGTCCGGTCGCTCTCTGAAAGTTTGCGAGCCGCAATAAGCCCAAAAGTCCAGCCGCAATCGGGTCAGGTGTGAGGCAGGAAACCTCTTACTGCCCACACCTGGCACCAGATCGTGTCCTTATACCCCCCCCGCCCCCCTGCTTTGATCCGCACCCCCTCACCTCAAATTTTAATTTCACAAAAGATGGTCAGGAAAGTTCTGTTTGAGTCCTGGCTCTGGGTTAACTCTGATCTGTTGGGGGGGTGGGTAGTGGAGGGGGGGGGGGGGGGGGGTGGAGGTTGGGGGGGTCAAGAAGGCCATTTTATAAGGCCTTCATTTCACTCCTTCCTCAAGAGACAGACGAAGTAGGGAAGTAGGAAGTTAAAATTTCAGTTGCGTTCGAATTTGAATCTGAAACTTTAATTTTAATGTGAACCGAAAGGACGGCGACGCCAACCCGCTTACAGACAGCAGTGCTACAGACAGCAGTGCGTCGTTTCCGTTCTTCTCACGGGTCTGAACTAGAATCCAAACGCACCACGGAATCCCTTCCCTCTCCAGCACAGATTGACGTTTTTGGATTTGTGTTTGGTTGTTTCGGTCTGTATGATTCCCCCCAGTGTTATAACCGTGCGTTCCTCCCCCCCCCCCCCCGTGTGTAGAGCTACAGGGACACACTGCAGACGCAGGTGTTGGACTCGGCGTCCAGCGCGAGGGCGGGGGGGTCGTTCGGGGCGGAGCTGTCCGAGGAGCAGCTGAAGCAGTTCCAGGACGAGCAGTTCGGACAGCTGTACCAGCTGATGCTGGAGTCCACCAAGCCCAGCCCACAGTTCCACATACAGGAGGACGGCCTGCAGAAGTGAGGTGGGGGGGGGGGGCGGGGGGGCGGAGACATGGGCGGAGCCTCCCAGCCCATCACACACTTCCACATACGGGAGTGGGGGGGGTGGGGGTCAGAGATGGACATGGGCGGAGCCTCCCCAACTAACCCACGGTTTCCACGGTGAACGTTAAACTGCCAAACTGACTGTGATTATAATAAGTACGTAATTATAATAAAGTGTTCTGTTTCAGATACCTGGTTGAGTCATTGTGCAAGTGTGTCTTTCTTTTTTCATGTCCCTCTCCCTTCTCCCCTCATTCCCCTCCTCAGCCCAAACAACACCCCCCCCCCCCCCCCCCCCCCCCCCCCCCCCGTGTCCTTGCCCCCCCTCCCTGTCCCTCCCACTTCCCCACTACTCACTCTTGCAGATGTCACAGGCAGCATCAGTCTGTTCAAAGCCAAGAAAAGGTCAAAAATAATTATTCCGGTAGAAAACTTTTTTGTCTTTTCCCCTGTGTGTGTGTGTGTGTGTGTGTGTGTGTGTGGTGGAGTCTGGAAGGGGGGTCAAATGGGTATGGGGGGGCCATGCTGAGACATCTCTAACCTCCATCCTGCTAATCCCCCCCAATCTATTTGCTTCTACCAAAGTTGCCCATATTTAAATCCTATATATAATCACATTGATAACATAATGTAGAACATTCACCATAACAATTATGTGAATGGTTATATGGTAAATAGTCAGATAATTTGAATGGTATTATAAATATGTGTGTGTTTATGTGCATGTTTGTGTGCGTGTGCGTGCGTGCCTTTGTCGAACGTTCTCAAGCACATTATGATTTAATTGCTACCTTTATTCGCCTCGTCTTATTTCCCGGTTTAATGAGCGCGGCTTCGAGAGTCTCACGACGGCCGCGGACTCAGCTGGCTGGCTGGATCGCGTTTTAATATTTCCTAATGCGATTCCTGCTCGTTTGCATCATCGCAAACGGCACCTTGCGCGCTTTCTCCTGCGCGCGCCCCTGCACTTCCTGTTTCAGGGAGCGGAGTCTTCGGGACGCGGTCGCCCAGAATGTTTAAGCAGCCGGAGGAAAATTAATTATTTACAGTCAATTATTTAACGCGGATTCCCAGCGTGACTGATGTTCCTAATTCTGTCTACGTCCCCGCAGATTTGTCCTGCATAGAAATGGCGGTGTTTCGCTCTTAATTAGGAAAGAGAAAGTTTTTGTTGTACATGAAAAGAATATTAAAAACCTGACAATGGAAAAAAAAAGAGAAGTTTTTTTGGTTGCGTACATGTCATAACATTTAAGACTCTTGGGGTTTTTTTTTTTTTTTTTTTTGCAGGTTGGCCATCCATCCAGAGAGAGTAAATGATGATATCAGGACTGGCATTGCCACAGATATGATCATAGACTTTAAAAATAAAAAATGCTGTACACAAAGCACATACATGTAAATGTGTACATGTGTTTATAAGCATATGGGTATACATGCATAATGTGAGTACTGTGTGTGTATATATATATATATATATATGTGTGTGTGTGTGTGTGTGTGTATACATGCTATTGATTGCATTTATTACTTGGAAGTACACTGTTTATTATTACTAGAACTATACTCTTTGGGAATATACGCTGTTCTGTCACTGTACTGTACACTATTAAAAAAGTCATGTAGAATAACAGCGATAGCTCATTATTTGATGGCCATCTTGTCAAATAACAGGGTTTTTTCACTGTTAACAGTGCTGCTGTTTTTTCACAGGATGTTCTTTGTATAGTGTAATATGTAACGTCAGTAAAGTGTTATTGAAGAGAGAGTGAGAAAAAAAAGAGAAATAAAATGATGTTTTGATGTTGTCCCCGACGCTATTTTTAATCGCGTGGTTGCGTAACGGGGTGGGTGGGGGGGGGGGGGCGGGGGCCCGTTTAGCGGTGTCGCTAATGAACTGACCCAAATCGGCACCCTTGAGTAGCCCCCCCCCCCCCCCCTTTTTTATAGAAGTGTCAACATCAGTGAACACGACGTGCTGCGAGCGAGCGGATACTCACCGGCGGGCCACGTGGGCCGCGCCGGGCTTCCCCTCGCTTTTTTAAAAAAAGCCGCGGCGGTTAAGTGCGTTAGAACTGGCCGTGTGGGGAGAAAGGGGGGGGGGGGGCGCCTCGCACGGCGCCAGAGTAGAAGGTCGTCCGGCCGTTCGGGAACTGGCGACGCGTAGGCTGGCCCCGTTGCCAGGTGCCGTGGGTTCTTCGTGTTTTTGTCGAAACAGTCCTGAAAACGCTGGTCGATGGATCGAGGGTCGGAGAGGAGCCCCGGGAAATTTTGGGCGTGACTCCACATCGTAATTAAATCATTTCCACACCACGGGCCGTCTGGGACACTGATATTGGGTATTGAGGTATTTTCTTGCCCCAAATATTTATTCGGGACCAGCTTGACCTACTCGCCTGTAATTGAAAAAAACGCCCGTAGTGGCTGATGCTGGTCAGATCCACACTAATGCTGAAGACCTGCTGTGTGACTTTTTAGGCTTTTGAGCCGTCATCTCTCAACTTTTCTTTTCCTTCATAAGGAGCAACTTGGGAAATAATTTTTCCTGATCTAACCCTAACACTAACCCTAATTGTTTCTCTAACATCAAAAATCACAGACACACAGCCAGTGGCTCACTTCCTTTACCAGGGACTTGAGGCACTAGAAATACGGGGCCTGCAAACAAACTAGAAATACGGGGCCTGCAAACAAACTAGAAATATGGGGCCTGCAAACAAACTAGAAATATGGGGCCTGCAAACAAATAGAAATATGGGGCCTGCAAACAAATTAGAAATATGGGGACTGCAAACAAATAGAAATATGGGGCCTGCAAACATACTAGAAATATGGGGCCTGCAAACAAATTAAAAATATGGGGCCTGCAAACAAATAGAAATATGGGGCCGGCAAACAAATTAGAAATATGGGGCCTGCAAACAAACAACTTATACATATACCAGACCTGGGTCAAATACGTATTTGCTTTGGATTCAAATACGTGTCTACAAATTTTCTACTGATCTTCTCTGGTGTATTCAAACTAATGAAATACTCTCAAAAAGTGCAAACCCTGCCTTCTGGTCATAATGGCAGGCTCAATTTAACCAGGCAAGATCAATAGAGCACAGAGAAGTATTTGAATCCAAAACAAATACGTATTTGACCCAGGTCCGACATATACTTCTGTCTAAAAATGGAAAAAAGTAAAAATCCTGAACATCTGATTTTTTTTTTCTTTCAGATGGATTAAAAATCATGCTAATTTAACATCCATGGTGAAATAAATGAATGAACTTGATCAAACCCTTTATCCCCTAAACCTAACTGTAATCATAACTCCCTCTTTCTTTACACTTTATTGTTATTCTTGTCAAATACATTTTTTACATTTTTTTTTCTGAATACTGATTTTGTAACCATCTAAAATCTAAATGCAACAACCACAAATTTGTAAAAAAAAAAAAAAAAAGTTTTATATTTTTAATGTAGCACTCTTGTATTCAGCAGTTTTCCCAGGGATATAGGTGTGTTTTTGTTCGTGTGTGTGTGTGTGTGTGCGCGTGTGCATCCACTAATCATCGTGTTAGCAGCAGCTGTTGAATGCGCACCATCAAAAGAGCGGAC
>CM045890.1:56627458-56642458 GCA_025169545.1 Anguilla japonica
TAGGTTTGTCAGGGTTCCGGTCCACTCTGTGGAGCACTTAAGCACTTTAAGGAAGGTACTTTACTTAATTTCTCCTTGTAAATCCCCCTGGAGATGAAACGGGTTTTAACAACGCGTCGGACGGACAAACGGTAACCCTGCCAATCGAGCCGGCGGAGAAAATAACGTCCCGCCGTTATCCTATCACATCTGCACATGAGAGATACTACAGCTACGGGAGCACTTACAGTGTGTGTGTGTGCGCATACAAACACACACACACGTGTGACATTATGGAGCTCACTATATATATATGTATATATATATACTTTTTTTTTTCTCTCTCTCTCTCTCTCTACGGGTCACACAAATCATTACTGCAAGTGAAATCACTTAAGTCTTAACAGAACTGCGACAGTATTTAATACCGGAGTAGCATTACAGCCAGTCAGTGATCTGGCAGGAATTCAAGAATTCGCAAGAACTACGACAGCGCTTTGCTTTGCTTACGTCTGGTACCACAGCCCACGAAGAACACAACTGGCTCTGGAAGCACATGAACAGAATAATAATAATAATAATAATAATAATAATAATAATAATAATAAATAATAATAATAATAAAACAACAGTTTCAAAGTTAAAACTGACCTGTATTCTGAACTGAACTGCTCTCCTTATTTATGACCTTTTGTATCCGAGCAAAATGGAGATGTGTGCATTTGCATGTCTAATAACACTTACTTTGGACGAAGGTGGGGGGAAGTGTGTGGAGGGGTGTGCGTGTGACTCAGGGAAGATATAGGGGGGGGGGGGGGGGGGGGGGGGGTTGGGGAGAGCCGAGGTGAGTGTTGCAGTGGGGGGGGGGGGGGGCTGGAAGTGCACTCGCTGAAGACGCAGCGGCGAGCACGAGCGCCGCACCATTAGAGTAATGAAAACCACCGCGCGTGCGTTCCAGACTCGCGTATTTCGACCGCAAGCCTTCAACCGCTGACAGGTTAAAAAAATAAAATAAAATTTATCGAAACGAGGAAGACAAACTGCAGCTGGCTGTCGGTAAAGTGCACGCGTGTGATCTGTGAGTGACGCGCGTTTCGTCTGTGCGAGAGACAATTCGATTACCGGCTATGGAAATCTGGCAAATGGCATATGATCCACGAGAAAACTTGCAAAGTGTGACGTATGGTTTTTATAACAGCGCCATTGGTTTACGAATCCTAAACGATTCTTAGCTGTGCTATGCTGGCAACAACGTAAAACAATTCTAAACGAGGCCCCACAACTTTTCACCCAAGCCAAATGAATATTAATACACAGGCCTGCACAGACAGAGCTACAGACTGGCAATAATAAGCCCAGATGTCTCAATCTGAATGTAAATATGTAAAGATGGGTATGTTGCACATATAAAAGCATCTGGTGTCTCCAGTAAACCCATCTATTACAGATGTCCTCATTAAACTTCTCCCGCTCGGTCATAAGGAAGAAAATATTTACCGTTGTTTATGATTTAAAAAAAATAAAGAAAACACGGGACGGTCACCGCAAGTAAAATTAGAAAAAGTTAATCCCTGCTGTCTCTTCAGCAGATGCTAAATTAAAGTCAATCACTTTTTATTTTTCCAGTTGGGGTTTTTTTTTTTTTTTTTTTTTTTTTTTTTTTTAATCAGTCGCTCTGCCGGTTTTTTTATCCCCGGGCTCGCAGACTGGATGCCTCGGATCCGCCGCACGCGGAGCTGTGTACCCAGGAGACGCGCACGTCGGACGTTTACGATCGGCGCGGATATGAGTTATTTTCACTCGCTTGATAAGGGCACCACCTGCCCTTCGCCCTCCCCCCCTAATTCTGGGTGATGTATCGCCTTTACAACTGCCTCGGGACGCCCGTCTGGATCAATCACGGCTCGCTGCGACTGCGCAGGCTCCCAGCGTGTTTGTTGACAGTTCAGGCATGTACAAGGAAGAGGCCATTCTGGGTTAGAACACATAATGAGGAGAACAGGCCATTCAGCCCATCTAGAACATAAGAACATAAGAATACATAATGAGGAGAACAGGCCATTCAGACCATCTAGAACATAAGAACATAAGAATACATAATGAGGAGAACAGGCCATTCACAGGCCATTCAGCCAGCCCAACTCTAGAACATAAGAACATAAGAATACATAATGAGGAGAACAGGCCATTCAGCCCATCTAGAACATAAGAACATAAGAATACATAATGAGGCACAGGAAAGTCATTTGAGGGCGGGGCCAACCTGAAAGCACAGGTGTGTCTATGAGTGCACTGGAGCATAAGCTAGGCCACACAGGTATTACAAACATGGCTCCAGAAAATGGGTCTGTCCACGGTGCCCTGAAACGACCCAGACCTGTCCGCCTGTTCACACACAGCACCATCTCCAACGTTGATTCAACTGGTATGAGTTCGCTAAAGTTTACTCTATCAGAGTTGGTTTAACAGTCTGTGCGTGGATTGGTAATACTCTTTAGGTTTAATAGTGTGTGTGTGTGTGTGTGTGTGTGTGTACTGGTGATACTCCTTACTTACACACTGTATTGTTCAGAACTGGGCCATTTCCCTCTTTCTTTCTTTCCCTCTTCATACACACACACACACACACACATACACACACAAACAGCATCTCCACTTCACAAAAACAGTTCAGCAGTTCAAGAGCCACCGTGCGCCGATGATTTGAACTTGCAACCCTCTAGTGTCAGTACAGATTCTGTATTTTGGGCTCATTGTGTTGCTCTTAAGATGGATTTATGAGGAAAGGGTTAAAGTATCACTGCTAAAAACAATAAACAATCACTTACAGGAGTAAAAAATAAAATAAAACATTTTTACGTGAAGCTTAGTTCATCTGGAAGGCAACGTAGAAGGGAAGGAAAGAGAGAGATAGAGAAAGAGGAGAGAGGGGGAGTGTGAGTGGGAGAATGAGACAATGGGTAAAAGAGGGGGACTGAGTCAGAGTAAGAGGGAAAGAGAGATTGTAGAAAATGACAGAGGAAGAGAGGGGGAGAGAGATCAAGGGAGGTGGAGGAGAGACAGAAAACAAGGGCAAGAGAAAGACAGAATGAGAACGAGAGATAAACGGAAAAAAACAGATGGGGCGAAAGAGAACAAGACACCGAACAAGCAAGCCTGAGAAAGAGTGAGGGACAGACACACAGACACACAGACACACAGACACACAAATGAAGTTTCACCGTAGGCACAATCTCCATATATCACAGAGCCGACGCGCAGGTACCAAAACCGATATTTAACGCAACGGGAGCCCGTAACGCGGAAATCGATCCGCCGCAGTGAGCAGATTGTTTTCACCGTCTCGTTTCAAAACGTGTGAAATGACAGTTAGCTCTGTTTACGCCAGGCAATCGACGCTTACGTTTGCACACGCAAAATTAAAAATTATCTTCGGTGGGGTAAGGGTAAGGGGCAGGGACAGGGGCAGGGGTGCTCACCGAGTCAGAACCTTCGGTTTAGACCTATCATCTTCAATGCCGAACCTCCTAAAACACAGCATCCCCATCGCTGCACTTAGACAGTACTGGCCCAGCGACAACACCTCCATCAGACACCTGGATTACCTGGGGATCAAGTCCAAGATCCAGGTAATAGCCTCCACCCCCCCACCCCCAGTATAGAGCGGGGGGGAGGGCATTCTAGTCCTGGGGGGCCACTGCTGCTCCTTCCTTCCCTCCACTCTTACAGTTCTGCAGAGGCATTTACAAGCAGGCTGCCACACAGACCTTCTTAACGCATGCTTTAATTTCCACGGGAATTGCAGAAAAAAATCAAGATTAACTTCCTGGAAAATTGAAAAAAATAGCTGCTTGCTAAGCGTGGACATGTCGGAGAAAATCGGTCCGGCTCCTCTTCAGTGTGACGGGTGTGAGTCAGGTCCTACGACAGCCAGTCGTACACGTCATTCAGAAGAACGGCTGAATTTCACCTGTGTGTAAAAAAAAAACAGGAAAAGCCCAGGACAGCTTTGCCCACAGGTCCCCTTTAAAGAGATGAGAAAATGATTATTATTATTTTGGGGAGTTTTACTCAGTCCCAGGGTGCTCCCATGCGAAGGGGAGTGAACCCAGTGTCTGCGTTCAGCATTGATCTGCTGATGGGAAGATTGCATTAAGCATCCATTACGGCTCTGAGGATGTCTATGGCAGCTGGAGTCAGGGGCGTGTCATCAAAAAAAAAAAAACCCCCACTTCGATTCCCAGGGCATCGATCCCCCAACGGGATCTGCAGTGATAGGGAGTCACGTGTCATTTTGGGGAGGGGGCGGGGGGGGGGGGGGGGGGTGTACATGCAGGTCCCCCACACCCCTGTGCTCTGGAGAAAGGGGGTATGGGATTTTAGGTGAGGGAGACAGAGGGGGGTTACAGATAGAGGTGTGATCACGTACAAGAGACACTGACAACACACACACACACACATCCTCTCTCTCTCTACCTCACACAAACACACACACACACACACACACATCCTCACGCTCTCTCTCTCTCTCTACCTCATGCACACACACACACATGCACATACACATCCTCACTCTCTCTCTCACACATAAACACACACACACACACACACACACCCAATATACACCAGTTACACTGGCTACAGGTAAATGCACTACAACTCTCGAAAGCAGCGCCAGGATACAACATAGATTCTACAGAAAAAAGATTCTACATACTCAGCTCCTTACTCTTAACATTGAAAGTCCTCCTTCACCATTGAAGTAAAAAAAAAAAAAACAAAAAAATGTAATTTGATATGTAATATTAGGAGGCGAAGGGCAATACTCAGGCAACGTCTAAATAATCTGCGATAGAATTAACCGCTTGTTATTCTCAGAACTCTCTGTTCCGTCCCCCCTGTCCCTACCTAAAAGAGTTGCTGCAAAGACCACCCTTTTCCCCTTTTCAGTGACCTCATAAATATTCATGAGCAGAAAACCACACCATTATGCAGATCAGTTGCCTGCTCGGGACGTTCCCGCACGTGCAAGGATGCAGATCACCGGCAGATATACGCTCGCCATGTTTTCCCCGCCGATGAATATTCATGGCCGTCTGTCTTCGGCTGAACTTATCCTGTGGCCCCCCGAAGGGAAAGAGTGAGTGTGCTGCTGGATGTGAGCATCCACCCTGAGATTCAGCAGGTAGATGTGAGCAGGGCCTGGGGGAGGTGGCTGAGATTCAGCAGGTAGATGTGAGCAGCCGGCCTGAGATTCAGATGCTGGATGTGAGCAGGACTGAGGCTGAGATTCAGCAGGTAGATGTGAGCAGGGCTGGGGGAGGTGGCTGAGATTCAGCAGGGAGATGTGAGCAGGGCTGGGGGAGGTGGCTGAGATTCAGCAGGTGAGTGTGAGCAGGGCTGGGGGAGGTGGCTGTGCTTCAGCAGGTAGATGTGAGCAGGGCTGGGGGAGGTGGCTGAGATTCAGCAGGTAGATGTGAGCAGGGCTGGGGGAGGTGGCTGAGATTCAGCAGGTGGATGTGAGCAGGGCTGGGGGAGGTGGCTGTGCTTCAGCAGGTAGATGTGAGCAGGGCTGGGGGAGGTGGCTGTGATTCAGCAGGTAGATGTGAGCAGGGCTGGGGGAGGTGGCTGTGCTTCAGCAGGTAGATGTGAGCAGGGCTGGGGGAGGTGACTGAGATTCAGTAGGTAGATGTGAGCAGGGCTGGGGGAGGTGGCTGAGATTCAGCTGGTAGATGTGAGCAGGGCTGGGGGAGGTGACTGAGATTCAGCAGGGAGATGTGAGCAGGGCTGGCGGAGGTGGCTGTGCTTCAGCAGGTAGATGTGAGCAGGGCTGGGGGAGGTGGCTGAGATTCAGCAGGTAGATGTGAGCAGGGCTGGGGGAGGTGGCTGTGCTTCAGCAGGTAGATGTGAGCAGGGCTGGGGGAGCCCCAGTGCAGAGCTCTCTTCTCTGCTGTCAGCACTTCTCACCTCTCAGGAGAGGCGGCCTATCAGGGACCTCGCGCCAAGAAAGCCTCGTATCCAAGGGCGACCGTGACCATCACAGACAGTAGCCCCAAGGCAGGAAGTCCTGAAAAGATTACCTATATGGGTAATAAAAAACTTTATGAATAAAACAGTGTTTTTTTTCTGAATACATACATTACAATAACCATGGACCTCCAGCTCCAGTCCTGAGGGGTTGGGATGTTGGGGGGGGGCGGTAGAAGTGACCGCAGGTGTGACCTCAAGGTCATGCAGGTTATGAGAGTTATTAAAATACGCTTGGCCACATACTGATTCCAGTCCTATTTCTGACAGACGGTCAGAACTAAGTTCTGAATGAGCTGCCATTCGTCCTGAATTTACGCTTCAATAAATTGCCCTTGAAAAATGGAGTTGGGTATATTCAGTTTCTTCTTTTATACTTTTACACTTTTTTTTTAAACATTTTAACAAAATAAGCCCAAATATGTCCAACTTACAATTTATATGTACATTTTTCAAACAATCCTAGAAATGTGATATAGACTCCGACACAAAGTAACCAAAGTAACGATGTATAAACCTCAGGTCATAGCTATTATTTTTAGGCTAATTAACTGTCCACCAGAGACCAGTAAAAGCACACACACACACACACACACACACATACACAGGCCCATGCACACGCACGCCCACACACACACACGCACACACATACACACACACACACACACAGGCCCATGCACACGCACGCCCACACACACGCACACACACACAGGCCCATGCACACGCACGCCCACACACACGCACACACACGCACACACTCACACACACACACAGGCCCATGCACACGCACGCCCACACACACACACACACACACACACACTTCCTGTTCCTTGTCACAAGCTTGCGAGTGTAACAGTGTTTCTGTTAATTGCTTCCCTTTGAGGAGAATAAACTGTAGAACTGCACAGAGAAGTATAAACGCACACTTCTCTAAAGAGTTCCCTGACTGCAACGGCTTTGAAAAGGAAAGAGTCACACTCTGCTCATCTCCAAGTGCCCTTTGATTTTCGACAGAAAATTATCTTTTTAAAAAAATTTGTATTCAATTTCTTTCAAGGACGTGTAGATGTAGCTTTTCGCCTTCAACTGCTTTTAATTTGATTAAATTAGCCAATATTCCCTTTGGCTTGTTTTAAAATAGAAACGGTTACTCTTAATTTTAAAAAAGGAGAGAGAGAGAAGGAAAAATGTTTTCTGTTTGCTTTCAGAAATGTGTACAGGTGGAGGAATAAATATTTACAGTTAATTAACCAGACCAATTAAAACCAGGAGAAGCAGCAGCAACAAAATCTGATACACATGAGCGTCTCCAGCGGGGACTAGCACACAGGAAACACACAACGTGCTTCTCTCTCTCCTCACCGATTAGCAGGGAGAGATTTATATCCCTGGAATGGCCTGTTTGGCCTTGTGTGTGTGTGTGTGTGTGTGTGTGTGTGTGTGTGTGTGTGTGTGTGTGTGTGTGTGTGTGTGAGTGAATGTGTGTGTGTGAGAGACTGCATGTGTATGTGTATGTTTGTGTGTGTGTGTGCGCATGTGTGTGTGTGAGAGAGTGTGGGTGTGTGTGTGTGTGTGAGAGAGTGCATGGTGTGGGTGTGTGTGAGTGTGTATGTGTATGTTTGTGTGTGTGTGTGCACATGTGTGTGTGTGAGAGAGTGTGGGTGTGTGTGTGTGTGTATGTGTGCATCCCTTCTGCAGCGCAACCAGCTTTATTGCCGAAAGAGGAATAATTTATGGAGGCAGGCCTGTTAAATATTATATTAAAAATGTGTGCGTTACAGGTGGCAGTGATGCTGCGGAAGCCTCTCACGGCGTCAGTGAGCTTGGCCCTCACAAAGAGGCCCTCTGATCACACTAAGACAAGCGGCCTGGCCCCTGCTGCCAACAGGGGGTCCGTTTCTCTGTCTGTTTCTCCCCCACCCTTCTTCATCCATCCATCTCTCTCTCTCTCTCCCTCCCTCTCTCTTCCTCAGTTCCCTGTTTTTCTCCCGCCCGTTATTCTTCCCTCTCCCCCATCCTTTTCCCTTCATTTTCCTAGCATCATCCACCCGTCTCTCTCTCTCTCTTTCTCTCCCTCTTTTAATGAGCTTCCCTCCACCCCTCTCCCCTCCTCCCCCCCATCAGTACCAATTTCAGTTCAAATTAATTCAGCTTTATTAGCATGAAATATGTTGTCTGCGGTGTCGCTAATGACATTACACGAATAAATCAACAGAGATAAACAGGCAAAAAACAACAACAGACCGTTACTATTACAGTGGTATTTTTTAATTATAACCATGGCAATGGTAATATAAAAAAGGGGAATTTAGAATAAGCATGCTACTGTGCATATTCATGCACACACGCATGTGATTTTGGATTTGAGTGTCGTTTCCTCCAAACTCAAAACCACCATTTGGGTGTAATTCTTCTTGATTTTTATTGACGTGGTGCTGGCCTAAAGCAGGTCATAGTTACATTAACAAGTTCAATCTGGCAACCTCCATCATAGTGTTGCTAGAGGCTGCCAGATTGATGGGGTAATAACCCGCAGATTAAGGGCATTTCAGTGGCAGTGGGTCCTGGTTAAAGGAGGGGTTTATATCAAAGAGAACTGCAGCTTCACATAAAAAAAATTTTTTATCGTTTGCCGTTTCAATTTTTTTCTTTTCTTTTATTAGTTTTTGCTTCAGCCCTCTTTCTCTCAGTTCTTCCAATTTCCTCATCCCTCCATCCATCTATGTTTCTCCATCTTTGTACTACCTACCTTCCCTTCTCTCTCTCTCCCTCTTTCCTCCTCTGTCCATTCCATCTCTCTCTCTCCCCCTCTGCCCCTCCCTCTCTCCTCTCTCCTCCTGCCCTCTCTTTTTTAATTGAATAAGCAGACGCTTTCCTCCGATGATTAATTTCAGTCTAAAGAGGAATCGTGACCACAGGTCTCATATCAGAGATGAGTAATTAATACTAAAATCGCGGATCCATCATCCTCGCCACGTCTTCCTGACATCCCCGCGGAAAGACGGGTCTCACTCTGGCAGCCCCCCAGACTCCCGAGACAATGGCGGCTTACGTCTGGCGGATCTCCCGCCCGCCAAACATTTCAGCCAAAAAAAATGTAATCAACGGCTCAATGTGACAGGGTGTTCATAATGTCCAGGCCAGCGCAGTGGTCTGCTTCTTTTTTCTTTTTTTTACTCTCCCGTAAAATGTAATTAAAAATATTTTGCATGTATATTTATAAAAAATATTTCATATATATATATATATATATATATATATATATATATGAAATATTTAAATTTATATTCAATAATTATCTCGCCAGATGCATGCTGGGATAGGCTCCAGCACCCCCGCGACCCTGCCCAGGATAAGCGGGTATAGATAATGGATGCATGGATGGATGTAAAAATTTAACATACATATCAATTTTAAAAACGCCCTGTTGAAGCAGGATTTATTAATTGTTTTGTCAGGTACAGAGGAGAGCTCATTCACACGTGATAAAACCCCATATTATTACTCTCTGCTTTTAATCTGTCAGTTGAGCTTTAACACAGTGTGATCCAGCAGCTCTTTAAACGGTGCATTAATGTCCCTGAAATATAACGAATGCTTCTTACAACTTCCACACGGGCTCTTTATCGGGGTGAAACGCATTCCTGCACTGTGACCCCCCCCCCCCCCCCCCAAATCAGATGTTGTTTATGACTAACCCCACTGAGTAGCCCCACTGACACTAAGCCCAGGGCTGAGTAGCCCCACTGACACTGAGCCCAGGGCTGAGTAGCCCCACTGACACTGAGCCCAGGGCTGAGTAGCCCCACTGACACTGAGCCCAGGGCTGAGTAGCCCCACTGACACTGAGCCCAGGGCTGAGTAGCCCCACTGACACTAAGCCCAGGGCTGAGTAGCCCCACTGACACTGAGCCCAGGGCTGCGTAGCCCCACTGACACTGAGCCCAGGGCTGAGTGGCCCCACTGACACTGAGCCCAGGGCTGAGTAGCCCCACTGACACTGAGCCCAGGGCTGAGTAGCCCCACTGACACTGAGCCCAGGGCTGAGTAGCCCCACTGACACTGAGCCCAGGGCTGCGTAGCCCCACTGACACTGAGCCCAGGGCTGAGTGGCCCCACTGACACTAAGCCCAAGGCTGAGTAGCCCCACTGACACTGAGCCCAGGGCTGAGTAGCCCCACTGACACTAAGCCCGGGGTTGAGTAGCCCCACTGACACTGAGCCCAGGGCTGAGTGGCCCCACTGACACTGAGCCCATTCACATAACACACTGCTACATACGCGCTCACCATTACAAGCCCATATAACACACTGCTACATACGCGCTCACCATTACAAGCCCATATAACACACTGCTACATACGCGCTACCATACAAGCGTATAACACCACATACGCGCTCACCATTACAAGCCCATATAACACACTGCTACATACGCGCTCACCAATACAAGCCCATATAACACACTGCTACATACGCGTTCACCATTACAAGCCCATATAACACACTGCTACATACGCGCTCACCATTACAAGCCCATATAACACACTGCTACATACGCGCTTACCATGACAAGCCCATATAACACACTGCTACATATGCGCTTACCAATACAAGCCCATATAACACACTGCTCACCAATACAAGCCCTGGTGACTTCAACATGAACAAACAACTTACACTAAACCCTCTCAAGCAATAAGCCCCACAATGATATAAATAACCACTAAATGATTGCTAACCTATTATTGGAATTATATGATAAATCGCAGACAAAATCAAGAGGAACAATATACCAACAAACACACACTCTCTAACACACACACATACACCCCCCCCCCCCCCCCCACTCTAACACACACATGCCCCCCCCCCCCCCGTAGGACTATAAAACCCTCCAGTGTGCGCTGTGCTTCTCAGTTTATGGCCTCGGTATTGACCGAATATTCTCCCATATCCCCGAAACCTGATTAGCATCGCCCATCACCATATTAATGTCCCGGGCTCTGCTCAAACACCCCCACGTGCGTCAGGCGGAGCGGAGCCGTCCCGTGTGGGGGGGGGGGGGGGTCCGGGCGGGGGGGGGGGGGGGGGGGGGGGGGGGCGGCCTTCATAACATTTCCATTCGACATTAACATATGATTAAATAAGAGAGGGGGGTGGAGAGGGGGGGCGCTGTGTTTGCACAAAAGCCACTCAAGAGCTGGAGAGCTCCAGGCTGCAGCAGTGGGTAGGAGAGTAACGGGGGCCCTCTTAGACCCTCTCCAAACGCGGCGGTGAGGGAGCGAGCGAGCGCTGCTTTAAAAACAGCCCCCCCCCCCCCCCCCCCCCATGGAAATGAGTCACCAGAGCCCCCCTCCCGCGCAGGTCCGTGAACCTCCAGCCATTCTCTCTTACACTTACAGAAACATGTTTGTCGCCTTCTCGCTTAAAAAAAAATAAAAAATAAAAAACACTTAAAAACCAAAGCGGTTTAACAATGAAAGTGTGGGCTGAGACAGGTTTTTGGGGGCAGAATTGGGGGGGGGGGGGGGGGGGGGGGTGGATAGGGGGCAACCTGCTTGCTGCCCCCACACTCATTTTACACAGCGTATATTTATAAGTGACAGTCAAACGGTAGGAAGGATCAGATTCGGTACCTGTGTGTACACACTGGAGACCAGTGTGTTTCATACCAGTCCAATGTGAATGCATTCACAGAAGGTAATGCAGGTAGATTGCAGCTGGTAGAATATATCTGTCTGTCCTGCATCAACAGGTGCTACCTGCTGACACTGTCACCTGTGAGCATCCCTTTTTATCTTTGTTAAAAAGGTTAAGCAGGGTGAAGAAGTAAAACAGCGGTGGCTGCACTCAAAACGGCTGAGATATAGACGTTGTTTGCCGTGACGGCTGATTGGTTGATTCGGCCTCTCCGAATGAGCTAGACAAATGCTTTTCGTTTGATTTCTAATTCAAAAGCTTCACTCCAGCAAAACAAATGTTCTCGGTTGTTCTCTCTCTTTCTGTGCTACAGTACATGATCACAAATAAGACAAAATGTGGAGGGAGACCTTAAGTGTGAGAAGCCCAAAATGGCTGACTCGAAGATGGAACATCAGGGGAAATGCAGTGTAGAGCATTGTCTGCCAAAGGGGAACTGGGCTATAAAATGATGGTATAGAGTTTGTAAGGAAGATTTGTTTTGTTTAGAATATCTGTCATTTTGTTTAATTAGTTTGTGTTGTAACTGAAAATGACCAGTTAATGACACTTTCTGTAGGTAATAATTGAAACATAATTGATGATTTCCTTCCAGCCACTGAACACTTTCTCAGAATGAAACCGCAACAGATTTTTACTATAAAATAACGTGTTTACCTGTAGAGCGCGCATTTAATTCACATCGCCACTTGAGCACTGAAAACCGAATATAGAAGTGTACTAAAAATGTAACCCGGGCACTCAACAATTGGTAACTTATGATTGCATTAAAGTGCTTGCAAAAACGTTGATTTTCGTTCGTTCCCTTGTCACGTCATGTTCTTTTTGTCAAATACATGAAATATATTTTTATTTACGACTAGCAGGCATTAAACATTCTGCACAATGCCACTGTCATTTAATCTACGTAGAAGTTGAGCTCATTGTGCGTCACCAAGGTTTTTTATTTTTTTTTCTTTGGTTGAGATGACATTGACATCCCAATTACACGAGATACGCTGACTCCAGCGCCAGGAAAGGCCACAAGGCGACGTTATACCAGCATCGAACGTATGTAAACCATAAGAACGGAAATTAGTCATTCAGCTCGCCGCCGAAACCACCTGCCAAAGAAATTAAACTGCGTTAATTGATTTATAGGAAATTCAGATACCTGCCACTTGCCAAGCTCTTGGTATAAAAAGTGGCAGAGACTCAAGTGCTGTCAGAAGACGCAACAGGAGCAAGTGAAGTGGCGGGAAACAGTCAGTTTCCCATTTTGCGCACGCCTTTGCGCCGTGTAGAGAGGACTTCGATCAGCCGAGTGCCACACGGAACGAAAGCCTGAACACACGGAATTCTTTACGCACCAGAACATAACGTGAACCTCGGCAAAGGATCCTGTTGCTCTCGTTGAAGTCGACATTATTTCATATTTCGTCGTTAGAAAATAAAGACACGTCGTCGTTCGACGAACTCTGACAAACACAGACCGTTCCCTGACGCGTTTTATTAAATCATAGTGGGACAGAAGTGGGAAAGAGAGATTTTACGCGTCACGCGACCGCGGCAACATGAAATTACTCCTCTCTCTCGCGGTCGTTTTTCTTGTTCTGGCTGAAGTCTTTTGCGAAGAAATGAGTTCCGATGATGATCTCAATTACTGGACGAGAAGCAAAGAATTACAGGTAAGTGTTCCATCTCTTTTCTTGCTTCGCGTGCCAGTGCGTAAACCAACGGCTCAATTTATCTGAGTATTCTCCAGAAATAATCTGCTTGTTTTGACCGTTGAAACATGTTCACACAAAAATCATTCTAATTGTAATTGCAAGTTGTAGCCTATATTTTACGTTTTGCAACATGTTGCATGTCTGTACACAATGTGATAGTTTACATAATTTACGATTTACCGCATCTAGGGTTTTCGACACACTTGTTCCTGGTTATGGTTATACACTTTGTAGTACGTCGCTCTGGATAAGAGCGTCTGCCAAATGCCTGTAATGTAATGTAATGTAATGTAATGTAATGCATGAATAAGAGGTACTTATATTTACTACAAGTGTTCTAGCTTAGTCCCCAGAGTTTCTACAGTGTGCTTTTTAGATTAGCTACTGAATGTTTTTTTTTTTTTTATTTGGAAAAACTTCACCTGTTCACCTGTTCTCAATGCGAGTAGCCGAACAGAAATCTACCTGGCTGATACGGAGTTCCTCGTTACTCAAATTACAAACGCATCCCACAAAAATATAATGCTTAAAAAACTGGTTTCGTATATTTGTTATAATTCATATTCGTTCTGAATAACGGTATCACGTTTCGAAGCTCAACAAGTGTGTTGGCTTTATCCACAATGTTTGTCAAACATTGCGCTTGGCAAAGCATAATGCAAAAACAGACCTGTGAGATCTATTAGGGCTCAGATATATTCATAAATCAATAGAGCGCGATTGTATGTCACTGAGTGTTAGTGTCGCCGATTGCTTTCCTCCCGGGCAGCCTCTTTTCTGATGTAGCGCACGTTTTATGTTTGACATTGCGGGCTGGCCGGCAGCCAAGCTCTGAAATTCTATTAGCCCGCTGCTTTCTCCTCGCAAACCGCCGGTCCTGGACATTGCGCATTAGTCTCCCTCGGCGCTTTCTGTAATTCGAACGAGTTGTTATGGATTTATATTTTTATATATGGACACGTGGTTGGATCACTCGAATGTATGAAGGTTAAGAGGAAAGCATTTATATTTAAAAAAAAACAGTTGAAGTTATAATTCTTGAAGTGCTTTAAGGGCACTTAATCTCAACTCGTATGAAGTGATATTTCATATAAGTTAATTTTGGACGTTATAAAATGTATTAAAATGGCACGGGCTCGGGAGAAGTTATATTTCAGAGAGCTGAATAGCGACACATGTCTTTACCTCGTTTTTTCCCGTTTGTTGAAGTTTTCTCTGCATATAAGACACGCAAAGTAAAAGGCTGTGCTTTCCGGGCAGGGAAAGTATCGATTCTCTGCCTATGTATCGTGTTACTGTAATGAAATTCCCCCCCCCCCCCCCCCCCCCCCCCCCCCCCCCCCCCCCCCACCCCCCACCCACCCCACCCCACCCCACCACCTTCCACCCCACGCAGGACGACTGGTTTCCCGCGGGCCAGTTTCAGGAGATTCTGAGAAGGATGACGAGGAAGCCACGGCCGCACCAGTTCTTTGGGTTAATGGGAAAGAGGTCTTCCGGTACGCGCATTTATTTTCTGTTCAGCACCATTTCAGATGATCTGTTCAGACATAAATACCTCCTTAGCGACCCCCTCACCCCA
>CM045890.1:56652458-56654958 GCA_025169545.1 Anguilla japonica
TTCTGGCTGGTAGGGGGGCAGTAACGACCAGTTCTGGCTGGGAGGGGGGGGGGGGGGTAAAGTAAGGATCTGGGGTCAAATGTCAGTGGAGAGGTGGATGCTCCTGCTGGGGGAGTGGCGTTTGTGTTGGGCGGGGCTGAGGGGGTCGGGGGCCAATCGCTCCTCCTGGAGGCTGCAGGCGGAGTAGCGGCTGGGCGGGGCGTGGCCGTGGGCGTGGGCCATGGGCGGGGCCTCCCGCCAGCGCGTTGCTGACCTGCTCGAAGGAGCGGGAGAAGACCACGCTGCCGGCGTGGGACAGGCTGAGGGCGGCCGGCTTGGGCACCGATTGGCTGGAGGTGAGGTTGAGCCGTTTGAGTGACAGCAGCTCCAGGTTCTCGCTCATGGCCCGCCCCCCCGCGCCCGTCCCCGCCTGCTGCCTGCGGGACAGCTGATCCCGGCTGCCCTCCGACCCGTCCCGGCTGCTGGCCTTGCCCCCCCCGAGCCGGCGCTGGCTCTTCCCCGAGCTCTTGGCCCCCCCCCGGAGGGCGTGGCGCTGACCGTGATGGAGGGGGGGCCGTCGCCAGCCGATCTCACGCAGAACCCCTCGTCCACCTCCGCAATCTCCATCAGGTCGTCCGGGGAAACCAGATCCACCGCATCTGGGAGAAACGGATCAGAGCCTCAGTCCCTGACACCCCCAAACTCAACACCCCATTTATACAACTAAATATAATCTATTTTATTTAATTACACTGTATGTTGTATGCACAGACGTTCCCACGTCTGTTCAAAAAGAATGTAGGTGAAAAGAGAGAGAGAGAGACCCCCGTGCAGCACAGGTAAGGACAGGACAGTGGGAAAGAAGCCACACCCCCAGCCGGCAGGACGACGCCCTAGTGCTGCATGATGCCGGAAAGAACAGAGGGGCAGCAGATACTGTAGAGACAACACGCAGGGGGAACGTGAGCACCCAATCCTACATGCAGGGAAATGCAGGGGACCTGATCCTGCATGCAGCGGAAATGCAGGGGTCTGATCCTGCATGCAGGGGAAATGCAGGGGCCTGATCCTGCATGCAGGGGAAATGCAGGGGCCTGATCCTGCATGCAGCGGAAATGCAGTGGACTGATCCTGCATGGAGGGGAAATGCAGGGGCCTGATCCTGCATGCAGGGGAAATGCAGGGGAAATGCAGGGGACTGATCCTGCATGCAGGGGAAATGCAGCGGTCTGATCCTGCATGCAGGGGAAATGCAGGGACCTGATCCTGCATGCAGGGGAAATGCAGGGGACTGATCCTGCATGCAGGGGAAATGCAGGGGGCCTGATCCTGCATGCAGGGGAAATGCAGGGGACCGATCCTGCATGCAGGGGAAATGCAGGGTTTGATCTTGCATGCAGGGGAAATGCAGGGGCCTGATCTTGCATGCAGGGGAAAATGCAGGGGCCTGATCCTGCATGCAGGGGAAATGCAGGGGACTGATCCTGCATGCAGGGGAAATGCAGCGGTCTGATCCTGCATGCAGGGGAAATGCAGGGGCCTGATTCTGCATGCAGGGGAAATGCAGGAGCCCAACTGCAGTACAGAATGGTTTGTGAGTCCTGAACATGACATGCCAATGAAAACAGAAATGCTGAAATAAGCCTCTAGTTGAAGTGTTTTTGATCAGGTAAGACAGACACAATCAAGGAAAGTGATTAAACTCAGCCAGTAAGTACCGTTCACTCGGCCATTGGGAACAGCCCCTGCCTGAGGCTAAAGGCTCCCTAAGGCTACCAAAGACCCCCTGTGAGCTTATAGGAGGAGGCAGTGCGTTCACATAGGAGGAGGAGCAATGAGTTCTTATAGGAGGAGGCAGTGCGTTCTTATAGGAGGAGCAATGAGTTCTTATACAGTAGGAGGAACTAGACTGCACAAGGAAGAAACTTTGTTCAGATTCTGTAGCTGTAAACAGGCAGCGGTTTATTGCACTAGATCATAATCATTATAATCTTCCTATACTCATTTCCACATGTAAGCCAGATGTGTTTTGTTTCTTTTTTTAGCTAATTGAAGAAACATGCTTTGTAGTTTTAAGGGAATTCTGATTGGTGGAGACCAAGTGAGCAGTCAAAGAGCAAAAAGCCAGTCTGAATGTGAAGGTGCAGAACTCCAGAAGCATTATCCTGAACAAAACCAAAATCCCTCCGGTAGACTAAAATTCCTTCTGTAGAGCCCTCCTGTAGACTAAAATCCATCCTGTACACTAAAATACCTCTTGTACACAAAAATTCCTCCTGTAGACTAAAATACATCTTGTAGAGCCCTCCTGTAGACTAAAATCCCTCCAGTAGACTAAAATTCCTCCTGTAGAGCCCTACTGTAGACTAAAATCCTTCCTGTAGACTAAAAGTCCTCCTGTAGAGCCCTACTGCAGACTAAAATCCATCCTGTAGACTAAAATCCCTCCTGTGGACTAAAATCTCTCCTGTAGACTAAAATCCCTCCTGTAGAGCCCTCCTGTAGACTAAAACCCCCCGTA
>CM045890.1:56662458-56672032 GCA_025169545.1 Anguilla japonica
AAGTGTGCTTCTTATCAGACCTCCAAAGGACAACAGACCGTGTGTTTACAGTGCTGGCAGGGGATCCGCATGTGTGATGAAGAGACGGTGCTCGTTGCAAAACATCCGATTGTATCAGCGTTATGTAAAACTTGGGCTCTCCATAATACGGTGTGTAATCACGTTTCCGTATCGCTGGAAAACTGGTGTCACGGTAAACTCCCAGAAACTATCCGGAAACTTTCCACAGGAAGTTAAGCTGGAAAATTATTATTAAATCTTCTTCTTATTTTTTTTTTTTTGTGCCCAAAATAGAATGTCAGCATACAATAGTTAATAATTTCTGGGGCGGGGAGGCAAAGATACACATAAAAAAGTCATTCTAGATATTGCAGCATGTTTTGGTTAACAGATAAAGCCCCCCAAAAAAAACTCCAAATGCACATCCGTGAATCTGACTACAGAAAGGTAATTCCATCATAAAAACCATAATTATGCGCACGCAGCTTGCATGGTTGTCCAATGAGGGCCCATTAAACCTCAATAATGAAAGCCCCTTTTTAAGCAGCTCCCAGCTCTCATACAGCACTGTGTCAGCTGGTTTCAGTTACACAGTTTAAAACATTAAGATTTTTAAAAAGGTTAAATTAAATTGTGCGGTTAAATTTATTGGAACACAATGCGGGTTTGGCTTGTTGTAATTTGCTGTCAGTTAAACACCATTCATTTTACACAGATGGCTTCATGTTTGCACACTCTCAGAAAATAGGAGCCAACTGATTTCACCTGTCAGTTCGAATTAAAATCATTTCAAAATGGAACCAATTTCAATTGGAATTATCTGGCATACACCACACACAGCACAGCAAATGAAAGCAACTGATCAATTGAGCAACTGAAATCCCTGGGATGTGAAAACGGGATATTTATTTTTTCGGGCATGCCAAGCTATTTCTGGCAGAATGAGGCATTAGGAGGGAAAATCGTCCTTCGATTGACTGTGAAAGTGTCTAATTAAGAACGATTAGCAGCTCGTTACAACACAAAGCTTGTTATTATGGCTGGAACAAAAGCACCGGCATAGCAGAGGGCCCCCAGCACCAGGGTTGAGAAGTGTGCCACGTTGCCAAGTTCCGTCAGGTAAAACCAAGTCAGACGTTTCTGTGTGACAACTGGGTACAGCACGAAAAGCAACCAGCAGCTTCTGCCAGTGAACTACTGTCTGTCATGCTTCTGTGTCTATGATGTCTCATATTGTACTGTGTTAAATTGTCTGGGATGTCCCATGTTGTACTGTGTTAGAAATTATTGTGATGTTGGCGTTAAATTGTTTTCGATTAACATGTAGCCTGAATAATTATTTTGAACGATAAAAAAAAGCAAAGTTGATGTTTCAGTCCCCTGGGAAACCCAGGTGGAATAGAGCAGATGTTTACCATAGTGGCACCTCACCAAGCCCCAGCCCCAACACAAGATTAACCCCAAAGGAATCCATATTACCCATTACAGTACATTACAGTACATTACAGGCATTTGGCTGGCGCTCTTATCCAGAGTGACTTACACAACGTTTTTTACATGGCGTTTACACTGCATCCATTTAAACAACTGGACATATACTGAGGCAATGCAAGTAGCTCGCTCAAGGGTACAATGGCAGAGTCTTATCCGGGAATCGAACCTGTGACCTTTAGGTTACAAGGCCGGTTCCTTACCCATTACGCTGCACTGCCACCCACGTATACTCTCAACCTAACTGTGAAAAGACTCTTCCTTTGCAGAAAATTTCAGGAAAACCTGCGACCATCAAGGGAATCTTGAATCCTGAATCCTGAAAAGCTGCATTATAGCCAGCGTACTGGCAGCCATGTTGGGTACATATGGGCCCAATAAAACTGACAAATAAGGTTTATTATTATTATTATTATTATTATTATTATTATTATTATTATTGCTTCATATGACTATCTGTGCAGTGCTGAAACGATGCCGGGGGGGGGGGGAGGTTTAGGAGAAGCGTTTCCGAGCCCGCGGCGACAGACAGCTCACAGACAGGCCGCGGCAGCGGAGGCAGGACGCGTCTCTAATCGGACGCCGCGCACTTAACAAACGGCCATTAACTCCAGCTCCGCACACGCACCGCTCACACGAAACACAGTGATTAACTCCTGCTCCGCCCACACACTGACACTAACCCATACCAGAGAGAGACGGAGACGGAGAGGGAGGGAGAGAGAGAGAGAGAGAGAGGAGAGAGGGAGAGGAGAGAGAGAGGGAGAGGGAGAGAGAGAGAGAGAGAGAGAGAGAGAGAGAGAGAGACAGAGAGAGAGAGAGAGAGAGAGAGGGGAGAGAGAGAGAGAGAGAGATGAGAGAGAGAGAGAGAGAGAGAGAGAGAGAGAGAAGAGAGAGAGAGAGAGAGGCAGAGAGAGGAGAGAGAGAGAGAGAGAGAGAGAGAGAGAGAGAGAGAGAGAGAGAGAGAGAATCAGTGAAAAACACTTCCCCCCCCCCACCAATGATCTAGCAAGAGCTGCACACTCAAGGACTCTCACGATTATATGCTTGCAATCCAAGAACACACAGAATCCTCCGGAAAACCATTCTGAGGGGTAGGGAGGCGAGGGTGTCCCTGGCACAGGGTCAGCTCCAGGTCACATTGGGACTCAAACACAGGGCATGTGCACAGGCGCAAGTTATTCTGACCCAAACACAGCGCATGTGCACAGGCGTAACTTATTCTGACCCAAACACAGGGCATGTGCACAGGCGCAAGTTATTCTGACCCAAACACAGGGCATGTGCATAGCGCATAAGCCATGTACAACATTAAAATCTTAATTATAATCACACTAATTCACACAAACAATCAACCTTTCTCCAAAATATCGATCCTATAAAACACATTCTGTCCCTGCTATGACATCTCCATTCAACCATTACATTATTGAAGTGGTTTGACAGCACAGAAAACAGATCACACCGATTGCCCAGAAACACTTGTTGAAAAACCTGCATGCTCAACCGGTCAACACGAGTACGATTGTCTTTCAAAACGCACCAATTGCTGAGATCATGGAATTTGGTTGCAAGATCATTTCCAACAATCGGCAAAACTACAACTGAGTGTTTGTCACGCGAGTGTCACAGATTCCACGTTTTTGCCATTTGTTTTGGCAGCTCTGTGACACTCCCTATTTTAAGCCATTTTTAGTTCTTTCTGTGATTTTTCAGCAGTTTTGGATGGTAACTAGAAACAAACCCCCAGAAAGAAAACCCATTTCTTGTATGACTCTTCATTTTTGTGAAAAGAAGACAGCGTATTGTTTTCTCCACATCCAGAGGAGGGGGCAATGCTCAGGCGTTTTCAACTTAGCTGTCCTTACCCACACAAAAGTGGCAAGCGCGTCATTTAAATATTACACGGAGAAAAGATTTCACAGGACTTACGGGTTTTGTTACGTAACTAACACCCAGTGAACCCCGCCCACTGAAAACCTGGCATTTGGCCAAGGAGGAAAGCAAGCCGATTTCAGGACAGACTTTTATTTACTTCTTTTGCTAGAATCATTTTAAAATATGCGTCCACCGTTTGCGATAGCAAAAATGTATTAAAAACAGCACATCAGCAAAGATTTCACACGTTTCAGTTTCCTGCATCTCTTCGTGATATCTGGGCATGCTGTTTCTAAGAACATTTTTTTAAAGGCGGAATAAAAACACGTTCATTCTTTCCGTGATGGACCAAAGTGATTACATTCACCCGCCTTGTCAATGCATATTTTGTTCCAAGTGCCAACTTCCCTCTGATTTTTTGTTTATAAACTTCAAAAATCTGTTACTGTTGGTACAGCTGCACATTATTTCAATCTTTTTACTACTGCTGCACATGAGGTCTACCAGTTAAATTAATGTTTTTTTTTTTAAACACTTCATGATTTCTGCCACTTTTTTCACTTATCCGTGATTTCCAACAACTTTGCTGTGACTGCAAAGTTAGTCAGTCTTTCCCATGACGAACACCCAGCTTTCACAATAACAAGTCAGTTTCTCTGGAAGCCTGAGTTGCCAAGAATGCTTATAATGACTTTGGGCTTTTTTATCCCCCAGAAGTTGCTTGAAAAAAATGTGAAGTTGCAGGCTTGTTTTTAAAAAAAAAATATGGGTGTTTTTTTTTTGGAAATGTAACAAGTGACCTAATTTTTTTTTTTCACCTTTTATGGTTAGCCTAAGATTGCTCACGAACACTAGCGACCATAATAATTTAGCTATTCCCCCCGGTCCACAATCATCCTCCTCCACCCCCACCTCCACTTCACAATATACACTGGGAAAGACAACAGAAATCAATGTTTTAAAATGTCAACAAATCAACTTCAGATGGAAAAAAAAAAGTGTTCACTGGTCGACCGAGATTTCCCTCATTCGAAGGCAGCCCTAAAAACCTGTTTGTGCAGAACTCCAATACAGCTTCACTCCTCTAATAAACAAGATGACACACGGCTTTTTACTATTTCTACTTCTTGACAAACCAGATACTTCTTTAATGTAACCTTTTTCAGACCGATCTTTCCGTTAAACGCGGTTGTCTCCAGAAAAGCAGATTTCTATGTCCAAGGACAGCACGTTGCACACACATTAGCTTACAAACAAACGCTTCCACTGCATCGCGATGAGGCTTTTAAACGCTATAGACCATTCGGAAGGCAGATCAGCCTGCGTTACACGAGAGGGAGGAGCCGACACAAACGCACTGACAGAGAATGAGCTCAGACCTTCCGCAAGTGCAGGAAAAATAATCCGAAATAATGATTAAGAACAAAACACACAAAGCTCAAACAGCCCCGCAGACAGACAGCATGTGTTTAGTTAAGACCTTACTCACGGCGTGCACAGGGAAGTCTGAAGCTGCAGGTGAACAGCCAGGAAACCCAAACCCTTACCACAGGCACACCCACGGCACTGCCGGCCTAATGACACACTCACATTTCCTGTCCTGCCTGCCCACACACCAGCAAGCAGGTCCAGGCACTCACTGAGTCATTTTCCCTCTAACAGACAGCGGGGGCGGGGCCAGAAGGAAACGTACCAATCAGAGGGAAGGGAGCTCCAGGGCAAGAGAGAAAGATAGAGAGAGAGAGAGAGAGAGAACGACAGAGAGAGGACTTCTTTACACTCTCCATTCTATATAAACACGATTATGAAATGTATCATACATAGCCTATATGTGTGTGCACAGCCTGCCCAACACAATCAACATAACTGGCTGCTTAAGGCCCTGGGGTCGTCAGGCAACACCAAATTATTTCAAAAATAATTGCCATAGGGACGGATCAAAGCATGTATAGCCCAGGGGTTGTTCTTTCCCCCCAGAACACATGTAGTCGCAATAGGTGTTTTTTTTCTGTGTCTAATGTCTCCCTGTGTGCTGGTTTGTTTCGTTATTGTGTCATTTGGACAAATTTTTTATATTTTGTGGACCAATCAGGGAAAGAAAGTTTCACTGCCATTTCACTTGGATGTTGGGGGGGGGGGGGGGGGTGTCTCACAAGCTTAGCAGAGGACCCAGACCCAGCCCAAACTTCGTGACCAAATAAGGGTCCCCCCTTCTCCCTACTGCGCAGTCTCTGGCTACACATTTTACAACATGGCGGCACAAAAACTGCACTTCTGCTTTCAGATTCAACAGGCTGTCTGCAGGCCCCTGGAGAGTCCCTGGCTGACATCACAGTCACTTTTTTTAATTTTTTTTTTTTTTTTTTTTTTTTTTACAGTTTACAACCAGATATCCAGAGATGGCCTCTGGAGTTTGGGCGTTTACTACCGCGTCAGGTATGATCAAAAACATAAAGCAAAAAGATGAAAGCAAGCCGACATAATTAGGTTGTTAGGACACAGGTATGCTTGGGACTAAGGTGGTGCAGGCATTAGGCAGCACGCCAAAATTTAAGTCAAGGTGCCAAGTTTGGTGTTTCAAAAGCAAACACAATGAGACCTAGACAAACATAATGCAGAGCCACAACCGAACCACAACAAACACCAACAGGCTATATTAGTCCACATTTCTGCATAGTATTATGTCATATTATGTTTTTTTTATTTATTTTTATTAAAAAAATATATACATATTTTAAAAAACTTGTTAATTCGTTATTATTTTAGTTTTCTGGCTGCGGAGAGGAAATTGTGGCGGAACACACAACCCCAACAGCTGGTGCACACGCGCATTTAATACTTCCATTTTCGCACGTTAGTACCGCATATACCTGTGCACACACCTGAACATCTGTGACATGACGATTCAGACTTCCAGAAAAAGGGGGGGAAAAGACAGAGGAAATTAACATAATAACAGAGGAAATTAGCATAATAACAAAGGAATATACAAAATCATCTCAGTCTTTAAAGCGAATCTATTTAATATATTTATATATGTTTAGCTAGATAAACATTTCGTTTCCTCGGTGCGCGCGGGTGGCAATGAGTCAAGCGGAAGTTAGTGCTGGACAGCGAGCGAAGGATTTTATTTTCAGGCGCCTGTATTTTATTGCCATTTAGCTACAGTAAAGAACCGAAACAAATGTTTCAGATATTATTACGAACGTTAATAAGCGATCTATACTAGACTAAATGAATCCAAAACTAGCTCTAACTGTCCTGGCTTACTTGCAACTCAACTCTGAGTTCATCATCATGCAAGTTTTAGAGTCCATCAGCAACAGCAACTGCATGCTAAATTAGTCGGTAGAATCAGGGTACTACTAGGTAAGAGTTCTAACTTCCAAGGCGGTCATCTAGCTATCCACTTTTCAATTGCTTCTTAATGATAAAAACAGTATTGTCTAAACTCATCTTAGACAGCTAGCCTAGGTAGCTAGCTCGTTGTGGTTATACAGCTGTCTAATCCATACACTGTGTTGGATAGCCAGTTAGTCAGCCAGCGCTGGTTTAGTCGTTTAACAGAACAGTTTCAGTCAACATAACTAGCTAGCTCAATGTAACCTTCGCTGTCATTACTACATGCTCTGAGCTGGTATGCCAAAAACAATGAAATAAGTTGCTACTGGTATTTGGTCGGAGTAGGAAACGTTTGCTAGCTAACCTTGACTTTCAAGCTAGCTACCGCGATAGCCTGGTCACTAAGTTAATATTAATTAGGTTAGCTAACTAAAATGGCAAGCTAAGCTACCTGTCAAGCAGACAACCAAAGCATTACCATCAGAACCAGCAAGCTAGTGTCATTATACAAGGTTAGTCTAGTCTAGCTAGCTAGCGTTTGTTAGGCTAAATAACCACCCAAGCCATCTGGCTAGCATGAATAATTTAGACTAGCGATCAACTACGCTGGTAAGTCAGAACGATTGACTGTACTTACTAGCATGCTATCTTCCAAAATGTCTTTTAATCTTGGCCGTTTTCTGTATCGTCCAGTGTATGCGTTATCGATTACTCCATAAATTCATTTAATAATTAAACATGAACGATTTCCTCCATCTGTATTACCATCACTGCTAACCAAACAGACATCTTGTATTACAATAGAGTGACAGTCACTGTAAGCCAATTGCAGTACAGTTTACTGAGTCTCCGCTGCTGTCTTCAAATAAAGATGCGCTATAATGATATTTAGGGCGTGGTCACATGATTTCTACAGAAGAATACAACTGTGCAAATTCAGATAGTTATGGTACTTATCTATGCATAGTAGTCATCAATCTATATGCGATCCTAATGAAATATCATTGATCTTGTAAGGTGTGGAGTAGCCTACAAGGAACTGCATTAATCATGCAATATATGGTTACGATTTGTCTACCAGGAGTTTGTGCTGAGCCTACAGATTTACAGACCTCTCCCCTGCACAGCCGAAGTGTTTTGGAAAAGGTGTTATTTAAGTGCAATCAATAATGACCAGCCAGTTAAAGCTACTCAGCATCCGTTAATAAGTGGTCAAGAAGTGGAATTTGCTGTGTGCATTTTGCCTTAGCTCACTAAATAGTTATTACATTTTGCAAGTATTATACAATATTGTTTTACGTCAGAGAAATTTGACAATGGAAGCATCTATTTTCTTTTTCCACTGAGATGGGAAATCAGGTAGGCTATGCATTGCTGCTCAGCTTAAATGCCTCAAGTACTATGAAGTTAGAATGAATTGGAAGTATAAAAAGATTTAAGCTTTCACCAAATTAGTAACTTGCCACATCTTATTGTAAAAAGAAAGAAGACTAGCAGCTCAGGCAATGCTGAATAGAAAAATGTGACTAAGGCACACCAGTATATGTTATAATGATATACTGAGATAGAAATGTGCAATTAATTCGCCTGACATTTTCCCTTTTAAATTATTCACATTAATTGATTCCCAGAAATTAGATTCATGCCATTGAACCTCAGCATGGCATGTGCTATGCAGAAGATGAAAGCAGGGCATACTAGCATCATATGTCATGCAATTACCAGTAGCAGAAGCGGCAGCAACAGTAACAGTACAGGATAGCCTAAAACCTTCAGTTTTAAATCAACTTTGATAGACCGCATTTCCCTGTTAGAGAATGTTTAATCCACATTGCACTCAAGACTCTGTTAGGCTTGCATTAACAATGAGCATTTTACTGAGTGGTATATGTAGTGTTTGTGGTTGCAGTTGCAGAAGCAGTAGTAGTAAGTGCTGAGCTAATAGTGTTTCAGTAGTAGTACTGTATTATTATTAGCAGTATTAGTATTGTAGTGTTGGTACTAGTTAGAGAAGTAGTAGCAGTATTTGTAGTAGTAGCAGTTGCAGGCAGTAATAGAAATTGCTGTGGTAACAGTATTACAGTAGTAGTAGGGGTGGCTGACATCTCATGATTTTTTTGAGGAGAGCATGCTTGCCCGTGGTCTCCCAGGGCAACAGCGGATGTTATGATAAGCACTGCAGCATCAGAAAGAATGGGGGTTCCAAATTTAAGAGAGAAAAAAAGGAAAGAGCACTAAATGTTATGCGATTTAGTTCCTTTTTAGGCCTAACAACCCTTTTCTTACTCTAAATTGCATAACTTCCCCAAACATCATATTCACATGATATTCACAATCACAATTCACATGACCTTTCATATTTGTAAAAAAAAAAATAAAAATTTTTTAAAGAAACAAAAAGAAAACGGTTAACCCTTGTGTTCGGTTTGGGTCAAACTGACCCACCTTAAACTTTCAGTAAAAAAGGAATGACACTTTTGAGCAACTATTGAATTCAGTTCAATTCAATTTTATTTGTACAGTGCTTTTTATATGGACGGTGTCACAAAGACGATTCACAGTGGAGTACAAAATAAAATTGTCAACATGGTTCTTCTTTTGTGTGTTTTGTGTTTCTATTTCTTCATCTATTGTATTTGCTTTAGGTATATATGTTTTCTTTGACTATATTTAAGAAAGATGAATGAGAAATGAAAAATAATTGAGAATGTCAGTTTAAAACAATAAATCAATAATCTACTGCATGAATTCATTTTAATTCACAGATAAACATGATAAATCACTTCCTTATCACAAATAAATGGTACTTCATTATTAAACATGATCCAGCAGAGGTAAATGGCATCCATTAACCATATGTACA
>CM045890.1:56672532-56728286 GCA_025169545.1 Anguilla japonica
TGGCATGCTTAAAATTCTCTGGCATGGTTAGAATATGTAGGTAGAATTCTGCAGATTAATGGAACGTCTGAAGGGATTAAGTGGATTCTGAATGGCTTGTTCTCATCATTATGTGTTCCTTCATTTGATGCCAGAACACAGGACGTTGTGGACACACAAACAAACCACTGGATTATAATGCTTTTTGAAGTGAAGCATTTCACAAGAATAAACAAATGATGAACCTCTCCACACTTGTCCCCTGATATACCCTTATGAAGAAATGATGAACCTCTCCACTTACCCTGTGATGTGCCCTTAATATGTTCTGCTAATTCTCTGATCTTCCTGTCCGGTTCCTCTAGCTCAGTCTTGTGCCTGGCCTCCAGCCCTTGACCCTTCCTCTCGGGCTGTGCCTCCAAGTACATATCCAGGGAAAAGCAACTTCCTGTTGCTCTATTCATCTCCTCTATGACCTCCAGAAGCTTTGGAACTGTTGGGTTGTTGAGAATGTCCTGGTTGTAGAAAACAAAGTACCTGTTTCCACAGATCCTCTGAAGCTCCTGAATGTCCGTACTTTGCTGCAGAAAGTCAGGTTGAGCAGCTGGATTCTCATGGATAAAAATGACCATCATGTAATCAGTGACTCTTGAGCCAAATGTCTCCTGAATCCTGGTTATTTCTGCCTTGTCTTCATCAGTGAGGGGAGCAGCTGGAGTGACCAGGAGGAAGGCATGGACTCCATGGCCACAGAGAGAGGTAAAGAGGTGAGACACAGCGGATGCAGTGAGATGTGCATCACACAGAGCTGGCATTTCCACCACGGTAACCGGGCGCCCGCACACTTCTCCCTCTCTCCTCTCACACACTGAAGAGGAGCCGGGACCCACACTGGACTCCCTTCGTCCCAGGATGGTGTTTCCTGCGAACGTCTTCCCAGCTCCTCTCCTCCCCAACAACACCAGGTTCAGTCTGTCTCCCCCAGCCACTGGAAATAAAGAAGAAGAGTCCGTTACCTTGTGACTGTTGTCTTGTGACTTATCTCACTGCATTATTGTTATTTTCGCCCTGTTGAGAGTCATTCCCCAGCATGCATTGCAGCACACCCTCAGCTTTCATTCATTAGTACTCAGGTGTAATTCCATAGCCGAGTTTCCATCCATTTGTTTGCTTGTCTTAGTGCTACATGCCACTGCAAAGTGGGACAAAATGTTTACTATACGATACGGTCAAGAAAAAGCACTTTAAAATAAAAAAGTTAACTTTTTAGACCTTTGTATATGTTTCGCCAGTTCATAGAAATAAATAGATTGTTTTTTTTTTTTTTCAGGGGTATTAACATACTGTTGGGACGCACACGTTCAGGACTCCTTCTTCCCTGCAGGTACTCTGTGTTCACATCTCCTGGAAATAGCACAGTGAGTCATTACTTAATGTACAATGAGGCACAATAGAAAATGTGGAACCCACATATGGTATTGTGTAAAACTCCAAACATAAAATAATCTTTCCATCAAAACAAATAGCATCAGGATGCTATAATTTGCTTATCAGAATAATATTGTGTTTAAACTTCTCTAATATATACTGTATGCTACACTGGTCTTTGGTCACATAATAAAAACAAGTATTATTATTAGTATTTATATTTTTCTTCTTATTATGATTTTCTCCATTTAATTTAACTCAATTTGAATTCATACCATAATGTCAAGGACAGGCCTAAGCTTGAAGAGAATAAGCATCTTAAGTCTTTCCTCATAGCTTTTAGCTTTCATATCAGGAATCAATTTGGTTGCTCTTCTTTGGTTTACCCTTGGGAATACGCCATGTGGACCTACTGCCTTATTTCTAATAGTAACCTCTTCTCTAGTAAAGCTCTCAACAAAATAACTATTCAAAACATCAGAAATATCTTTATTCTTATAAAGCAATCATCCTTCTTCACTGCTGATACACCTGACATCTTCCTGACATACTCCTTCACTTTAATTTTACATTTACATTACATTACATTACATTTATTTGGCAGACACTTTTATCCAAAGTGATGTACACAAAGTGCATTTCATGGTCATGGACAACTACAAAACACAGGTACAGCTATTTCTAGCCAAGAACACAGTTTAGTTCACACAGTGAACACTATTCTGACCTAACCTCTGCAAAGCCAACTAGGCAGAAGAACAAGCTACAGTATTAGGACAAATACAAATTTCCTACTACAGTACTGAAAGAGACTTTTAGGATTACTTTTTGCATCTTGGGCAATTTGCCTTGTAAAGAGCCTCTTAGCTTCCTGTAGTTTTTTTCTAACCTTAGCACACATATTACAATATTTAGCCTTATTACTCTCAGTGCTGTAGTTTTTAGATATCTTTTAGACAGTTTTTTTTCTCAAACTCTCCCGTATGGCTTTGTTCATCCACTGGGGAGAACGCTTCTTCAACTTACTTTTCCCTTCCTTTGGAATAAATTTACATTATGCCTCAAGAATAACACTTTTGAACCTGACCCACTTTTCATTCATAGTCTTGCAATCAAGAAGTTGCACCCAGTCAATATTACTTAAATTTGCTCGCATCATGTTAAAATTGGCATGCCTAAAATGTTAAATTCTGGCCATAGATGAGGCCTTGTTAATTTGCCAAAATATATAATATATTTGGCTTAAAGTGTTCTCTTCCTGTCCACCACAGCTGATGCGTGGTGAGCGTTCTGGCTCAAAATGGCTGCCATGCATCACCCAGGTGGGGGCTACACACTGGTGGTGGTTGAGGAGTGTTTTCCCCTTTATTACAGTAAAAGGTTCGGAGTATGAGAAAATAAAGGTATGGTATTATTATTACTAGAAGGGCTCCAAGCAGCGAAGCTGCCAGACCCCTACTGTAATTGGGTTTTTTGTTATCTGGGGAAAAGCCATATCTCCCAGACGAGGTGGTGAAAACTCTTGAAAAGTTTTTTTATCTTCAAAGAAGGTGAAATGGCAGGCAATCTCAGGATATGAAAAAAAATTGTACATAATGCGAAGTCACAGCTTTAATTATTGGTCTGTTAATTCCAGACCTGGTCTTGTGCAGCGTCATATTTCACTGCCTGCTTGGACCCTGGAATCGCTGCTTTGCAGCTACATTTTTCATAATAACAATAATAGTTATTGAGTTTGAGTGTTGGCTAAGTTAATATTCACTCTAATTTAGGCCAAACCCCACAAGGCCAAAGTACAGATGATATAAAAGCACACTGACATTGTGACTGAGAGATCCATACTTACTCTCTGCATGGGACAGCATTTAAATCCTAAAAACAGCAAAGTGCTTCACCAGCCACTGTGTGGCAGTTGGCATGAGGAGGGACTGGGCTCCCGTGACGGAGGGAGGGAGAGGAGGGAGGGAGGGAGACGAGGGAGAAGAGAGAGCGACAGGGTGGGACTTACCTGCAGCAATCAGAGCCTCCACTTTCTGGGTGACCAAGATGCAGGAGAAACGGGCGAGACACAGGTGAGACAGAGGAAAATGGCATCAGCGGACAGCGTCAGACAGAGTTTCTGAGCTCACGCTCCTACACCCCCCCATCCTCCGCAGAGAGTCGGGTTAAATTCACCTGGAAAGAGTCTCTATGGACACAGTACACAGGCAGGTAATCACAGGCAGTGGAAACATGACGTTGTAATAAATAAAACGTTACAGAGAGACCGCCTGTGGCCACCGTGTTTGGCCTTACCTGTGCCCTCCTCTTCTCTGGGTCAGACGGACCCCACAGACCAGGGCTAGGCCCTACAGAACTGGGCCATTACACAGACCAAGGCCCTACAGAACTGGACCAGTACACAGACCAAGGCCCTACAGAACTGGACCAGTACACAGACCAAGGCCCTACAGAACTGGACCAGTACACAGACCCGGGCCCTACAGAACTGGACCAGTACACAGACCAGGGCTAGGCCCTACAGAACTGGGCCATTACACAGACCAAGGCCCTACAGAACTGGACCAGTACACAGACCAAGGCCCTACAGAACTGGACCAGTACACAGACCCGGGCCAGGCCCTACAGAGCTGGACAAGTACAAAGACCCGGGCCAGGCCCTACAGAACTGGGCCATTACACAGACCAAGGCCCTACAGAACTGGACCAGTACACAGACCAAGGCCCTACAGAACTGGGCCATTACACAGACCAAGGCCCTACAGAACTGGACCAGTACACAGACCAAGGCCCTACAGAACTGGACCAGTACACAGACCCGGGCCAGGCCCTACAGAACTGGGCCATTACACAGACCAAGGCCCTACAGAACTGGACCAGTACACAGACCAAGGCCCTACAGAACTGGACCAGTACACAGACCAAGGCCCTACAGAACTGGGCCATTACACAGACCAAGGCCCTACAGAACTGGGCCATTACACAGACCAAGGCCCTACAGAACTGGACCAGTACACAGACCAAGGCCCTACAGAACTGGGCCATTACACAGACCAAGGCCCTACAGAACTGGACCAGTACACAGACCAAGGCCCTACAGAACTGGACCAGTACACAGACCAGGGCTAGGCCCTACAGAACTGGGCCATTACACAGACCAAGGCCCTACAGAACTGGACCAGTACACAGACCAAGGCCCTACAGAACTGGACCAGTACACAGACCCGGGCCAGGCCCTACAGAACTGGGCCATTACACAGACCAAGGCCCTACAGAACTGGGCCATTAGACAGACCCAGGCCAGGCCCTACAGAACTGGGCCATTACACAGACCCAGGCCAGGCCCAACAGAACTGGACCAGTACACAGACCCAGGCCAGGCCCAACAGAACTGGACCAGTACACAGACTAAGACCCTACAGAACCGGACCAGTACACAGACCCAGGCCCTACAGAACTGGACCAGTACACAGACCAGGGCTAGGCCCTACAGAACTGGGCCATTACACAGACCAAGGCCCTACAGAACTGGACCAGTACACAGACCAAGGCCCTACAGAACTGGACCAGTACACAGACCCGGGCCAGGCCCTACAGAACTGGACAAGTACAAAGACCCGGGCCAGGCCCTACAGAACTGGACAAGTGCATACAGGTGTCTCACATGCATCAAAGAGCAACTCGAGTGCATCTCATGCAGAAGCAGACTCCAGATCAGTCCCGGCGATTCTCATCCCAGTTCAGTAATGGTGTGACTGACTCCGGGTCAGTACAAGTGTAACTGACCTCTGGTAGGTGCAATCGAGATTAGAGACTTCCACATCAATGGAGGCACATTCGTTACTTCAGTCCTCTTCAACCAAAAGAAAGCAGGACAACAGGAAACTCAGAAATAGGAAGAAAAGCCGGAGCAGGAGGCTGCCAAAGCAGAACAAAGAGCACTAAAAGGATGTAAGAAAATGGAAGGAGGGAAGGAGAGAACAGAAGATGACAGGATTGTAAAGAGTGTGTGAAACTCTGCACAGCACGGCTGAGTGAACGTGTTTCTGCAGAAACCAAGTCCAACAGCAAAGAGGTGGAACTCCTCCCACAACTCCAATCTGGATCAGTCTTTCATCCAACATGTTAAAGCCAGTCTTCAGTTAACAAAGCAGGTGGTTTCACTCAGTCTAAAAGGAGCAGAAGGTTTCTCTCAGTCAGAAAGCAGCAGACGGTTTCTCCGTCTCAAAGGAGCAGACGGTTTCTCTCAGTCTGGAAGAAGCAGATGGTTTCTCGGTCCCAAAGGAGCAGACGGTTTCTTTCAGTCTGAAAGGAGCAGACGGTTTCTCTCAGTCTGAAAGGAGCAGACAGTTTCTCTCAGTCTGAAAAGAGCAGACGGTTTCTCTCAGTCTGAAAGGAGCAGACGGTTTCTCTCAGTCTGAAAGGAGCAGATGGTTTCTCTCAGTCTGAAAGGGGCAGATGGTTTCTCTCAGTCTGAAAGAAGCAGGCGGTTTCTCTCAGTCTGAAAGGAGCAGACGGTTTCTCTAAGCCTGAAAAGAGCAGGCGGTTTCTCGATCTGAAAGCACCAGTTTCTCTCAGTTCAGCTGAAGATCGTCATTGACACAATTGTGGAAAGATATTTCCCATGAACAGGTTTTATCCTTTCATCCTCTCCCAAACTCCACCCCCATCGCCTAACCCAGCCCAGCTCTCCCAGGCTCCGTCCCCACCACCTAACCCTGCCCAGCTCTCTTAAACTCTGCCCCTACCGCCAAACCCAGCCCAACTCTGCCCTGCCCCACCCCAGCCTTCAAGAGAGCAGTAATCTGATTACAGTGGATATCTACAGAAAAATAACAGAAAAACATAACCCCAGCCTGAACAAAATCGATTCAGTGACCACTGCACTCCACATTACTTTTACATATTTATCTAAATGTGAAAGTACAGAAGAAATGCACAAAGCCACCTCTTTACCTTGAGATGCTGAATCGTAGTCAGGTGTATCCTGTACATAGCGTCAGTCCTAATCTTAATATTACATACCTGGAAAAAGAATACACATTTCACTTTTAATGTTCAATTGTTGTCATAAAATTTCTCCCGACCGTGAAAAATGACTGACTTGTTTACATTCTGGACAGATGCCTAGTTGCAACTTGTCGTAGCTACACCAAGTATTTTCAAACAGGCTGCAGAAATTATACGAAAATACTTAACTAGTAGTAAGTCGACGCTCACTGGATGTTTAAGTTACTTCAGAGTTTTATTCATTAAAACATGAGCCTGTTTAGTCTGAAAGTTGTCAAAGTCAGATTAGTTGGCCTATATTTACAAGTTCACGCGTAGCCCACAGTTCTTATTTCTTTGTAAAGAGGTGGTTTTATGGTTTTAAACACTCCGCGCTATGGTGGGATTATACACAGATTGAGTGGCTGACTGACGAGTGTTTTTATGTTTTATACATAGTAGGTTCGATCTAAATGCAGTTACAGCCTATATCGTTTTTTCCGAAGATGGTATTTACTCGATATAATTGTGTCGCCGTGATAACACAATTCTACGCTTTCGGGTCAGACACTCCTCACGGTAAAGAGAAATCTTAGGACAGCGCTTCAGGTATAGCTTATATTGAAATAGCTGCGACGGAAACATCGACATATTTACTTCGTAGCCACAACTGTCCAGCATGTAAAGTCAGACATTCTTCATGGTCGGGAGAAATTCTATGACATGGTCACGCAAACAAGGAGTATGCATACATACACATGAATAATAATTTTACTAGCCATTTAACTAATTTAATAAAACATGGGATTCATTCATTATAAAATCTGACGATAACAAAACGACACTTACATCGCATACGATGAAATCCACTTCATCATCATCGTACGTCGATACGATATTCTCCATATTCTCTGAAAATGAAATCTGACAACTGCTCCCTCTTTCATACACACACACACACACATACACACACACACACACACACACACACACACACACACACACACACACACACACACACACACACACACACACACGCTTTACGTTGACTAAGTATGTTGTTGTTTCTAAGGTAGTATGTGTTTGGCTTACACACTGGCATCTGACATACGTGTGCATATAAAACTAGTAACGTTAATTATTCCAATGGTAGCTATAACTTGGTAGACAGACCTAGGTAGCTTCTGAATGGTTAATAATGTTACTACAACTAGCTGTTTATATAGTCTAACTATCTTACGCAGCTAAGATCGCAGTGCAACTTTGCCGTATTTAATGTGTCGCAACGTCAATTATCGTTACGTTAAGCAGTTTAAAAATTAAATGTACTTACTGCGTGATACGCGACACTTGTTTAGATTTTTAAAAAAAACCGTGCGTTAGCAACCACCGTTAGCTAGCTTTCCGGTTCCAATTCGACTTCGCATGAACTTCCGTTCCGGTGCAGTACCTTCTTCTTCGCTAAATTTAATGGCCGATCTTATAAACGTGTATAGGTGCATACCGTCACCTACTGTAGCGGAGTGCAGTGAAGTACCTATCCGATGTTTTATTAATAAAGTGAACGCCGTTTTGGGTTGTAAGACGTCTTTTATCTTTGCGAGCTAGCGCCACGGAACGTCGTATTAATTAGGTACTGGTTTGGTTTAAATGTTTGTATAGCTAGCTAAATAATGTCTTGTCTGTACTCTCACGTTTGTATTGACATTTACTTTTATACATGCACACAAGACCATCTGCACAACTGTCACTGTTTACCTTTGTTTTAACTGCGGTTAAATACGATTATGAAACATTGAGTCATTGATTATATTTCCTGCTATGAAAACAGCATACATCAGTGAACATGGTTATGACCAAGTTAGTCTGCCAGCATGGTCATCACACTGACTAAGTGGCTAAGCTAGTTTACACTTTTGACCGGCATAAAGCTAGCATTGCCCAGCTTCTTCTTTTTTGTGCTGGTCTGTGATGCTTTTTCCCAGCATGGTTGGTACTTTTTGTAGCATTGATAGTGGTGAGAGACTTGTGAATCTTCCATATAGACTGGTTGGTTTGGTGTTCTAGTGAAATGTACTGAATGTATCTAGCAAACAAGCGCACTGTTCAGGCCGTGGGATCTCCATGTGCGAGTTGGTGTCAACATAAGCCCTGCTACTTTAGTCCGGATCGTGTTTGTAGTCATAACACCTCCCAGAGGTTGCATATCAACGTTAAAAAGGACTGGTCTTAGAATTGATCCCTGAGGGACACCGCATGACATTAAAACTCTCAGAGTTGTGCTTGCCCAGGTTAACAGGGAAGGAATGGTCTGTTAGATAGGTCTTAAACCAGTTAAGAGCAGTGCCTGTTAAAAAGCGAGGTGGCGGTGGGGTCTACAAGACTGGTTGGGGACTTGAATTCAGTAACAACTTTGTGCAGCATGTCATGATGAATAATTTCAAATCAACCTAAGAAGATTCTGTATGGAGGAATAGCGGGGTTAATTACATCAAATTAATGGGTAGGGATTTTTTACACCAGAATTAATATTTTCAACTTTGTCTCAGAAAAAAGATCTTGAGACAAATCCCTTGTGTGGACACGGGGAGGATTGAGAAGGTGGTCGATAGTGGAAAGTGGCTTTCTGGATTTATTATAAATATCATTTAGAATTTTTTGAAAAACTCTGTGCCAAACGTCATAAAATACCTGTGATTTGATTTTCCTCCATCTCCGCTCTGCCCCACGACGACATTGCTTAAGCTGTAGGATGCTTTCATTCCTCCATTCCACCTCCTGTTTTGAGAATATTTTTCACCTTAACGGGAGCTACAGAGTTTTCGGCTGAGCGTTGAAATGATTACGTCAATCAGTGCAGTCAGATTTGGATGGGTACAGAAATAAGAAGTATACTGCCGAGCAACCAAAGGGGTAATATCACATTTCTGTTTTTAGTTGTTTTCAATTGATCATGGTATTAAAAATTATGCACTAGTGATCAGATATGGCAGTATCGACAATATGATATTACAGATTACATTACATTACATTAAAGGCATTTGGCAGAAGCTTTAATCCAGAGCGATGTACAACAAAGTGTATAACCAAAACCAGGAACAGGTGTGTTGAAAACCCTAGAGGGAAGTACAGTTCCAAGTGCAGGGAACGACCGCGTAGTTTAACTTGGACCCTGTAGATTAATATGAAAATCACATATGAAAAGTCCTCTAGAAATGACTAGGTCTAAGGTGTGACCACGGCTGTGGGTCGGTCCTGAAACATGCTGAATAAAAGCCATAGAATTCAGTAGGTCCTATAGTTAATAGTGAATAACAGAATAGCCTTGGAGTCAGTGTCTGGATCTGTGTGCAAATTAGAACATCCACTGATGATAATTCTAACAGGTTTTGTGTGGATTATGAATAAGAGCTCTCAGAAATCATTGTGGAAGATTGTTTGGATGGCCTGTGCACTGACAGCCACCACTGAGAGCTGGCATTTACACAGCACAGCACGGTACTCAAAGGTACTAAATTAAACCTTACAGTTTACGGAATTTTAAAAGATGGCAGCCAGTCCACCCCATTTCTTCTGCTGTGTGTTTGTACAAAAAAAACTCTAATTATGGGGAGATGCTTCAATATGAGTGGCTGACCCATCTTCACTAAGCCAGGTTTCAATATAGTTTACAGCTTATTGTTCTGTGTGTTCAGTAATAATGACAATATACAATCGTGCAAAATGTGAGTGGTGAAATGGCCATATACACAGGCATATGCACAGGAGACAGTGTTGACAAGTGTCCCAAACCATTGCAGCTTTCCCCTTATATATTCAAAGATCAAACTAAAACACCAAGACATCAAATGAAGACACAGAGATAACAAAACACAACATTAATCGTCCAGCTTGCACCACCTCTTTACGCATATCACTCTGGGTTAACCTTTATAGCTGAGACACCAACTCCTTCCCCATGACATCGGTCTTCCAACAATACAAAACAGGATTGCACTGTATTATGGAGAACCTAGGTTTTACATAATGCTGATCCAACTGGATATGTTGTACCTGAGCACTGTCTCTTTATCATACCCTGCTGACCCCCTGTCAGCACAGTAAACAGTCTGTTTCCTGCTTTGGTCTGATAGAAGGCAGACTTCTGCGGACTTCCCTGCATTGGGGTGGAGTGGAGCTAGCCGGCGGTTGGGTCTAACGCTCAGCTGGATCCAAGGATCTTCAGCCTGCTCTGCAGCAACTCCAGGACATGGGACGGCTGAGTCCAGCTCTTCTCCAGCCATGGTCCCATGGTCTCCAAAGGAGTCCAAAAGCTCCTCATCCTCTTTGATCTGGTGGAGGACAGATGTTCTCCTCTCCAGCTCCGTGATTCTCCACTCCAGGCAGAGGCAGCCCTCTCGGCCGGACGAGGAGGCACGTGCTGGCATGGTAGGGCGATCACAAGATGGCCATGCGTGTCTGGAACTGCGTCTCCATTAGCAAGCCAGAAAAGCAGATAGCGACACAAAACGGTAACACAGTCTTATTTCGATCTTGTCAATTTAGTAAAAAACGGATAAAAAAGATTATAAAATCAGGATGATCGATCTAAAAAATAATAATAAAATAATAAAATGCTAAAATCGTGCAAAACATTTATTCATTCATTCATTCATTCATTCATTCATTCATTATCAAAGAACCAAGCAATATAAGTGTTTTGTTTGAAGAAGAAACAGGGCAAACAAGAAGCTACACTGTAGAAGCAGGACCTTGGGGTTTATATCTGTGGGGCACCTCCTCACACTGGACATTTCTGGAACTGACACCGATCTCACACAATCTGACTCTGAGCACACTGTTGTAGTAAATGTAATAATGTTAGTCTGCTTGTATAGTGCCTGAAAACTACTCAGTGTAAGCCCAGCTACATCCAGTGTCCTGGGACTGTTCAGAAGAAGCATTACAGGTAATGGAGTGACTGCTGGTAATGATGTAACTGGCAGTAATACGGGATTGCCCCTAAATGAATAAATATCTTTGAGAACATCTGATGTGTTCCTGATCCACGTTTTTTTTTTGTTTTTTTAAAGAGCTTTTATGCGGTTCCTGAACATAGAGGCCCCTGGGGCTGCTGGGTGGCTCATCCTGTTAAGGAACTGTTCTGGAATGTTCTGGAACATGGACAGGGCCCCAAGGTCTGGCGTCCACCATACAGCCACACATACAGCCCACCTTGCTAACTACGGTATACAGAGCATACAGCTGACATCACCTGCTTCCGAGGAGAGCCTCTGATTATATCTGAGCTTCTGATGAGGACCCTTGCAGGGTGAGCATGCATGATTGACCATTAAAAATTCAAACAAAAATGTGGGGAAAGCATCTGCTAATAAAGGGCCCAATATTCATGTTTTCACAAGGCAGTCTTCTGTCCATTGGAGCATTCCACATGGAGAACTTGATCAACACAGAAGTAATTGTACATTCCATGACCTAGCACAGTGTTTCTCAACCCTGGCCCTGGGGACCCACTGCCCTGCATGTTTAAGATGTGTCCCTTCCCCAACACACCTGATTCAAATGAATGGGTCGTTATCAGGCTTCTGCAGAGCTTGATGATGACCCATTCATTTGAATCAGGTGTTTTGGAGCTGGGAAACATCTAAAACATGCAGGGCAGTGGGTCCCCAGGACCAGGGTTGAGAAACACTGGCCTAGCACATGAACACATGCCTTTTTCAGTGCTACATTATTAAACATTTTTTGCCTTTCTTTTTCTCATGACCCCGTGCAGTTTGGCGCTGAAGCTCTTCTTGTAATTGAGCTAGCTTTCTTCCCTGTTCCTCTTTAAAGTTATTAAATTCCTCTGAAATTTCTCTAGCAGCTTCTTCATATTTCCCATAATTTTCAAGAATGATTCTATGATATCTTTCCTCCATGTCTTTAAATGTTTTCTCTTCTTTTGTTCTCTTAGGCTCTTCATCAATCTTACTCTTCTGAAGTTCTTCACGTTCCTTCTCAAGTTCCTTCTGCAACAATTCCAGCCTTTCCCTCTCCTCCTTTCTCTCTGCGTCCTCCTTAGATCTTCTGTCTGCCTCCTCTTTTCTTTCCTCCATCTCTCCTGCATTCTCACTCAGTATTCTTTCACACTCTTTCCTTATGGTAATTTCTGCCTTCTGGAACATCTCATTGGTGTAACAGCCTCCTCCATTCCTCTGAACCATCATGTCTATCTTATCCAGCAGCTCAGACACTTGGGTGCGATTGCTCATGTCCTTATTATTGAAGACATGAAACCTGTTTCCACAGTCTTGAATCAGCTTCTGGATTACAGGGTCCCCTTGTTGAATGAAGCTTTCAATGGATTCATTTCCAAGATCATCCCCTCTTGTGAATGTGACTATGGTGAACATTTCAGCTGTTTTACCAAAGGTGCTCTTAATGAGCTGCAATGTGTGCTTCTCCTCCTCTGTGATTCTTCCAATCTGTAGCACTAGGAGAAACACATGAGGTCCTGGGGCCAAAAAGAAGATGCATTTGGCTATTTCCTGCTGGACTTCCTCATTAGAAAATGATGTGTCAAAGAGACCCGGCGTGTCAACTACAGCAACGCGCCTGCCAGCTACTTCCCCTACTCCTTTCTTACAGCAGGTCGTCACTGATTTCATACTGAAATGCGACTTGAACTCCTCCGTCTGCAGTATAGTGTTTCCTGTGGCACTTTTCCCATTTCCTGTCTTCCCCACGAGCACTATCCTCACACAGTCAGAGCTCTGGTCTTTACCCCCAGCGCCTGCCAAATAAAGACACACAGTACAACTCAGAGAGAAAATCCGGAGAATCATGGCCATCATAAAAAGCCTTCTCAGGGGTGTCAAAGTCCTAAAGCACAGCAGTGTCAGCAGGTATGGTTTCCTTTAAATGAGCTGCCAGTGAAGACCTTGAAAACAAGGTGTGTGGACTCATCAGCTAGTCAGTGATTAAATAAATCTCTGGTGCTGAAACACATTGAATACCAGCAATCAACCGATTCCACCATCAACCAACCAGGAGTGCCTTTAGCTGTCCAAAACTGAATTGTGACACCTGTGGTATATATGCCATTTGTAATTTAAAAAAAACAGATGCAATTAACATTGATCTTTCACCACAATCCTGTGGGGGTTATGTAGACAGTGTCACAATATATAGGTGCTGGGAAAAAATTGCTAAAAGAAGGGTGCATATAAATAAATGGCATACATCAGTCCATCATGACTGTTCATCATGTTTTCACAAACATGGAACATGCGAGGTGGAAACCACTGACTAAGACAGGTGATTCTGAATTGCTTTGTTGGATAGAATTCACTGGCATGCTTAGAATTCTCTGGCATGGTTAGAATATGTAGGTAGAATTCTGTAGATTAATGGAACGTCTGAAGGATTAAGTGGACTGAATGTCTTGTTCTCATCATTATGTGTTCCTTCATTTGATGCCAGAACACAGGACTTGTTGACACACAATGAACCACTGGATTATAATGCTTTTTGAAGTGAAGCATTTCTCAAGAATAAACAAATGATGAACCTCTCCACACTTGTCCCCTGACATACCTTTATGAAGAAATGATGAACCTCTCCACACTCGTCCCCTGACATACCCTTAGAAAGAAATGATGAACCTCTCCACTTACCCTGTGATGTGCCCTTAATACGTTCTTCTAATTCTCTGATCTCCCTGTCCTTCTCCTTTAGCTCAGTCTTGTGCCTGGCCTCCAGCTCTTGACCCTTCCTCTCGAACTGTGCCTCCCAGTACATATCCAGGGAAAAGCAGCTTCCTGTTTCTCTCTTCATCTCCTCTATGACCTCCAGAAGCTTTGGAACTGCTGGGTTGTTGAGAATGTGCTGGTTGTAGAAAACAAAGTACCTGTTTCCACAGATCCTCAGAAGCTCCTGAATGTCCTTACTTTGCTGCAGAAAGTCATGAACAGGTTGAGCAGCTGGATTCTCATGGGTAAAAATGACCATCATGTAATCAGTGACTCTTGAGCCAAATGTCTCCTGAATCCTGGTTATTTCTGCCTTGTCTTCATCAGTGAGGGGAGGAGCTGGAGTGACCAGGAGGAAGGCATGGACTCCATGGCCACAGAGAGAGGTAAAGAGGCGAGACACAGTGGATGTAGTGAGCTGTGCATCACACAGAGCTGGCATTTCCACCACGGTAACCGGGCGACCACACACTTCTCCATCTCTCCTCTCACACACTGAAGAGGAGCCGGGACCCACACTGGACTCCCTCCGTCCCAGGATAGTGTTTCCTGCGAACATCTTCTCAGCTCCTCTCCTCCCAAACAACACCAGGTTCAGTCCGTCTCCCCCAGCCACTGGAAATAAAGAAGAAGAGTCCGTTATCTTGTGACTGTTGTCTTGTGACTTATCTCACTGCATTATTGTCATTTTCGCCCTGTTGAGAGTCATTCCCCAGCATGCATTGCAGCACACCCTCAGCTTTCATTCATCAGTACTCAGGCGTAATTCCACAGCTGAGTTTCCATCCATTTGTTTGCTTGCCTTAATGCTACATGCCAAAAGTTAACATCTGAAATATGAAATGAACTTTGCAAATTGCCAGTTTGTGAATAATCAGTGATACGTTTTCAATGTTTTATGCATCGGTTCAGAGTGCTATAACTGTATTTTCTGTAGCAAAACAAAAGCCTGATTTCTCTCAGGTTTCTACATCTTTATTTATTCAATGTTTGGAAGCATTAAGGGGTAACTTAGCTATAAAATCAATTCTCACCATTAGTAACACAAACTCATTTCAGTATATCTTTTCTTTGACTGATTCTTGTCTTACCTTCTTTTCCTTTAATTTCCTGCAGTTCTTCAGACAGAGCCCTTGGTTTCTCCTTCCTCTCCACCTTCTGTTCCGCCCCCCTCAGAGGTACCTGAATCACTCCAAGCCTGGCTGATTCTGGCTCCTTGAGCATCTCACAGCTGAGGAAACCTCCTCCATTCTCCCCCACCATCTGCTCTATTTTCTCCATTAGTTCAGTAACCTGGGTGTAATTAGTCTCATCTGTGTTGTGAAACGTGTAACACCTTCCATTACACATTTGCAAAACTTGGGTATAAGGCAGGTCAAAGAGAGTTCTTTTACTCCCCTGTGTGGTCAGTACCATCGAGTACATGAAGGCCTCAGGACTGAAAGAGCGCAGGATTCTCTCAAATCTTTTTTTCCCCTCAGATGTAATGTTGTCGTTCTCCAGCACCAGCAGGAGTGCATGAGGACCTGGGGCAGATAGGGTCACACATCTCTCTATCTGATGGAATAATTTCTCGTCAGGGAGCTCGGGGTCGAGTAAGTCTGGAGTGTTGATCAGAGCCACAGGCCTCCTATTCACCAGACCTTGTGCTTTCTCACACTGATCTTTCACTGAAAAGGCCTCTGTCCGCAGGATGATGTTCCCCACTTTACTCTTCAGTTCTCCAGACTTCCCCAGCAGCACAACCCTCAGCAGAGACACTGCAAAGTGGGACAAAATGTTTACTATAAGATAAGGTCAAAGAATTGCACTTTTTAAAAAAATTGTTAACTTTTTAGAACTTTGTATATGTTTCGCCAGTTCATAGAAATAAATAGTTTGTTATTTTTTTTCTTCAGGGGTATTAACGTACTGTTGGGACGCACAAATTCAGTACTCCTTCTTCTCAGCAGGTACTCTTTGTTCACATCTCCTGGAAATAGCAAAGTGAGTCATTACTTAATGCACAATGAGGCACAATAGAAAATGTGGAACCCACATACGGTATTGTGTACAACTCCAAATATAAGATAATCTCTTCATTAAAACAAACAGCATCAGGATGCTATCATTTGCTTATCAGAATAATATTGTGTTTAAATTTCTCTAATATATACTGTATGCTACACTGGTCTTTGGTCACATAATAAAAACAAGTATTATTATTAGTATTAGTATTAATATTTTTCTTCTTCTTATTATTTTCTCCATATAATTTAACTCAATTTGAATTCATAACATAACATAATGTCAAGAACAGGCCTAAGCTTGAAGAGAATAAGCATCTTAAGTCTTTCCTCATAGCTTTTATCTTTCATACCAGGAATCAATTTGGTTGCTCTTTGAACATTTTCCAGATTAGATCCTCTATATATTTCTGGTAGTATGGTCCCCAGAACTGCACACAATACTCCAAGTGTGGTCTAACAAATGTATTGTATAAGATAATTATAACTACCTTGGTTTTATACTCAGTACTTTTGGCTATATATCCCAGCATCCTGTTTTTTTTTTTACTGCAACAGCACAGTGCCTAGAACCTGAAAGGCTTTGATTAACCATTACTCCCAAGTCTTTTTCAAATTGAGCACATTCATACTTTGTTCCTCCCAGAAAGTAATCTTGCCCAATGTTTTTATTTCCCACATGCAGAACTTTACAATTGTATTGAATTTCATTTGCCTGGTTTCTGCCCACTTCTTGGATTACTTTAGTAGATTCCAAACTATTAGCTAGGTCTCCCAGTTTTATATCATCTTAAAATTTTACTAATGTACTTTATATATCCCTGTCAAGGTCATTGATATAAATGAGGAAGAGTAGTGGTCCCAGCACTGATCCTTGTGGGACTCCACTTCCCACAGTTCCCTGCTCAGATAATATCCCTCTTACAACTCTTTGTGTTCTACCCTGTCACCAGTTCTGAATCCATTCTGAAATATGTCCTCTAATTCTTACTGTCTTCATTTTGGTAATACGACTTTCATGTGGTACCTTATTAAATGCTTTTTGGAAATCTAAGTATATAATATCATAAGCCTTGTCACAGTCAAACACTTTGTAGCTTCTTCAAATAAAGGCAGGGTTTGTCATGCATGACATTCCCTTGTGAAAACAATGCTGGTTATTCCTTAGGATGTTTCTATTTTAAAGAAACACTTCTCACTTGTCTCTAATGATAAATTCCAGTATTTTACATGGGATGCAAGTTAAACTGACAGGCCTGTAGTTTCCTGGATCAGTATGGTCCCTTTTCTATATATATTGGTATTATATTACCTTGCTTCCAGTCCCCAGGTATTTCTCCACTTTCTAAAAACTGTCTAAAATTACCTGCTAGTGGTTTAAAGATGATCTCACCTAAGTCTTTGAGTACCCTTGGGAATACGCCTATATGGGAATATGTGGGCCTACTGCCTTATTTCTAATAGTAACCTCTTCTCTAGTAAAGCTCTCAACAAAGTAACTATTTAAAGCATCCGAAATATCTTTATTCTTATAAAGCAATGATCCTTCTTCACTTCTGATACACCTGACATCCTCCTGACATACTCCTTCACTTTAATTTTCCTACTACAGTATTGAAAGAGACTTTTAGGATTACTTTTGCATCATGTAAAGGGCCTCTTAGCTTCCTGTAGTTTTTTTCTAACCTTAGCACACATATTACAATATTTAGCCTTATTACACTCAGTGTGGTAGTTTTTAGATATCTTATACAGTTTTTTTCCCTCACACTCTCCCATATGGCTTTGTTCGTCCACTGGAGAGAACGCTTCTTCAACTTACTTTTCCCTTTCTTTGGAATAAATCTACATTATGCCTCAAGAATAATACTTTTGAACCTGACACACTTTTCATTCACAGTCTTGCAATCAAGAAGTTGCACCCAGTCAATATTACTTAAATTTGCTCGCATCATGTTAAAATTGGCATGTCTAAAATGTTAAATTCTAGCCATAGATGAGGCCTTGTTAATTTGCCAAAATATATCAAAACTAATTCTAGAATGATCACTTGTCCAAAGTGGCTCAATTACCTCTATGCTACAAATTATGTCAGGAGCACCACATAGCACCAGATCCAGAATTTATGTCCCTGTTGTGGGCTGATTGACATACTGTTCCAAAAAGGTCATTTTTAACATCTAAAAATTCTGCCGCACTTTTTCTTTGTCCTGTCGGCAATTCCCAGTTAATAGCAGGGTAATCGAAGTCACCCATAATAATAGTCTCACTCCCTGATAAGCTTGTTTTATGGTTCCAAAGAGCACTGAATTCACACTGCTGTCTGAAGCTTGTGGTCAGTAATACACGCCTAGTGTAAGGTCCTTTTCATGGTCCTTATTGTACTTTATCAAACCTTGTTTTATAGTTGTTCCAATGACCATGATATGCACTTTCATATGTCACTTTGAATAAAAGCGTCTGCTAAATAAATGTAATGTAATGTAATGTTCCCCTATGAGCTTAAATCAAATATCCTCACTAGGCTTGAACTGGTAAATTTACGCAATTTCCTGCACATTAAATCAATTAAAAAAAATGTATTTATATAGAGAGCCATACCCCCCACCTGTCTTACTGGATCTATCCTTCCTAATGAGTTTGTACCCCTCTATATTATATTCATCCCCATCCTCCTCCCCAAGACATGTCTCTGTAATCCCAGCGATGTCATGGCTCCCACAGTTCCTAGCAACCTCAAGTTCCAATAATGGATTTTTTTTAATACTTCTAGCATTTCAACAAAGTCATTTCAAATTAGGACTTCTACACCTCCACCCCTGTTCCCTCAACCCTGGGCATCCCACGCCACCCTTACTAAAATTTAGCTTTAAAATGATTTAATTGGTGTTCACACGGTTATAGGTAGCCATCAGCATTGAGCCTCAACTGTCTCCTCACTCAAGAGAACTAACAAACAAATATAAAATGTCCTCCTTTCCTTCCTTCCTTTCCATAATCTACCATATCATCACATAATCAATGAACTACTAAGAAGCAAATAAGATAATACTAATACTAAGAAGAAAAAAAAAAAACTGTAATATAATGAAGTTCAGACTAAATTTAAAATAAAGTCCCTTTTTGCACTTGCTAAAGCAGTAGTCTATACAAAGTATTTGGAAAGGAAATAATCCCTTGATTTTGTATCATTTTCTTTGATTGTGAATATATACTAATGTTCAATGTTTGCATTAAACCCACAGGAGAGAGATAACTTAGACACAGTTGTGTCACTACTCACGGGAATCAATCCGCCTTGCCATGGCCGTTACAGAAAAATATGTTCTCAAAACATGAAATTCAAAATGGTCCTGTAGGAATGAAAAGAGAATGTTGCATTTTTTCAAAAACAAGCCTCCAGCTTCAAATCTTACCGCAGGTAATAATTACGTATTTACAAATACACTACTAATATACATTTTTGACTGTTGCACTTGGCTCACATTTGCTTAATCTACCTGTTACGATGACTTTAATTATTGTTCACGATCAGAAAGTATATATATACTTATATATATGCACAGAAAAACAAACAGTAGATAGTAAATGCAGTGGTTATACTTCATAGAATTACATGATTACACTCACGTAGGTAGTACAAAAGAGAATGTACTTACAGATCATTGTATTGATTGCACTTTGATTGTTTATATCTACTTATATAGAGAACGTCTAAAAAAGGCAAAAATAAAATACTACTAAACTGAGTATTAAAAAACATATAGAGTGAATAAATTTTGCGTAAATATTTTTTGGTAATTAAACTAGCCTACTGAAAAAGGCAAAATAAAAGAATAGATTTTTAAAAATCTCTCTTGAAAAAAGTTTTCTGCTTCTCCCCCTTCTTCTCTTTTACTTCTTCTTTGTTCCGTTCAAATTTCACCTTCAATGACCCACCTCTTTCCATCAGATAAGAATATGACTTATCTGAACATGGCAAGAAAAGGGGGGGAGGAGTGGGGGGCACCAGTTACACACACGAACTTTGAGCCACTGCGCTGCAAAACGTTTAATAAATAAGTTCTGTGCGTCAGCCATTATGTTTCTTCAGATCGATTCATATCATTGTGGATGGCCACTAGCCTAGATAAAAATGCCCATTCTGTTTGCAACATAGGACTTTGATTTCACTAACTAGTCGTTTCCTTTACTAAACATTGAAAAGTGATCGCTATATTCTGTAGTCGCCCCCCACCGAGTCAGCGCACAGCAGGCAGCGGGCTGAAGAGCTGACCATTCCCGGCTATCACTCAGGGAAACTCTCGCATCGAGGAGGAGGTGCGGGAGCTAGCAAGACACAAGCCTGGTGTGGCAGCTGGATTTATTTCAAACCCGCGCAACCTATACATCAAAATGAAGCTTAGAACCTGTAGTGTTTAGCTGTATGTGTTAATTTCCTCCATAAAAAACGCAGTCAAAATATTTAAAAACCGACGTTTTACTGTGTATTTCAGTCAATATTTATAGGTCTGGCTATAATGAACACGAAATTCATTCATGGTAACAGTTGCCACCATTGGAAAATATGAGAACATCAGATGGTTTGCAGTCTATCCAAACTTAGTTCAGTAGGAAAAAATAAAATAAAAAATAAAACAGGCAAAAAAGTTAATGTAGGCTATTACTGTAATGCAGGGTACGCGGTAGGCAATTTCATTAACATGTAATTTCATCTATGCAACATTTTAAAGAGAGATGAATAAACAGCCCCCACGAACGCTATTATTAAGGGCAACTTAGACTGCTTGAGCAAAATCAGCAGGTTGCTGGTCAGCAGCTAAGCTAGGATTGAATATTTCCCTCATACCTACATAACGTTCACAGCGGCGACAGGTGAGCTGAAAATTGGTGGGGCCCAAAACTTTCCTTTAAACTAATCATTAGTAATTTTCCTTTATTATCAAGCGTGCCAACGATCGGACTAATCAAATGGCAAGTAGCCTAACACACAGCGTCTTCATACCGTGTTAGGGGGATTAAATCATAAATTCAATTTATCCGTTTAAAATCCGTTTTAATATCACCAAGTAGCTAGTCTACACTTAACAAACAAGATACACCAGTCTGTTATCTACCGTGTTAGCTTTCAGAATAACAAGCAAAAACAAAACCTACACTTCAATTTTGTTTACAATCTACGCATTGCAGATATTTGCCATGAATTTGAGTGCGGAGAAAGAAGTGCATGTATCCACAAATAATGTTGATTAAAAATGTGCACAATTTCGTACTGCAAATGAAAATAAATGTTGGCTATAAGGCCTAGGCTACTCGTTAAAACTGCCTATTTGGGGAGAGCTGGCTATATGATAGTATTGCTATTGAGTAGCCTATTTTGTGCATTAATTGCATTGATACTCAAGGAAAATCAGGGGAAGATTCTGCCACTGCTTAGTGATTAAAACGGATTTTTCTAAATCGCATTTATCATTTAATCTCCCTAACACAATGCGAAGAAGCTGTGTGTCCCTTTCCAGTTGCTTCAGATCGTTTGCATTGTTAATCACTGAAAATTAATTAAAACAGTTTGAGATCAATGATTAGTTTAAAGGAAAGTTTTGCGCATCACCAATTTTCAGCTCACCAGTCGCCGCTGGTTTTATTTTGTTTCAATTCGACAGTTTAAGAAAGATGGATAAAGGAGGAAGAAAGGGAGGACAAAAGAGGAGGATGACCGATTATTTTCGTGGGTAAAAAAATTCTCAGCATTAATTACACTCAGTAAACTTGAAATGTTTTATGTAAAAGCTAGTACCAATAGTATACATTCTTTTTAAAACATTGTTTTCCTTAATTACAATTATGTGCACAATACATTAAAGATACAACTACTTTGAGCTGAGATATTCATTGGTTTGTACCTTTTATCACCCACCTCCCAGCGGATCTCAGGGTCCACCCACCTCCCAAATCCCAATTTAACCCCTGATGTCGAGGTATGTAAATGTTAGCTAACGGTAGCCCGTTTGCTAATTATGAAGTTGTCTGAGCTTTGGTCAGATGAAATTTTATGGAATTTGAGCGAAGGGTCATCCAACTGTTTCACATTTCAGGCAATGCTATCTATCATGTGTTGCTATCTAATAACAGTGAAAATGCATCTGTAAATGAGCTTCTGTAAATGCATCGTAGAGACAATACAACAGTGCGTTGGCATTAAAAAGAAAATGTACTTTTGAATACTTAAGTATTTTTAAAAGCAAGTACTCCAGTACTTTAACTCAAGTAAAAATTTGACTAAACAACTTTCACTTGTAGTGGAGTAATATTTGACCAGGGGTATCTGTACTTTGACTCAAGTAATGGGGTTGTGTACTTTGTCCACCACTGCTGTTATGTAATTATTTGTAAAGTAGCAATTCATGTTTCCCTAGCGAACTGCAGTAACACATCAAGAAACGCGAACGCAGCATCATTGGAATTTAAGATAATTCCCTTCAACTGATGGATATGTTTCTATATATCTTTACTGTAAATAGTTTCTATTTCGAATGCAAAACAGAATCGTTCAATTTATGAAATATTTTTTTTCTGTTTCTGATTGTTCAATGTACCCCAATTAAAGGGGGGGGGGGGGGGGTGATGAAAAGAAAAGAGAGTGATGAAAAGTACAGTATGAAGATGTGGAAATATATTTCAGAATTAATTATATGGCAATATTAAATCAATGTGATGCTTTGAAGGTACAACAATTGAACTGTCAATTAATATTAGGTTAGAAAATACAGCATTTGCCTGATTTAACGTGACTTCTGGTACAAACCACGCCCATTTCCTGTCTTCTATCCGAATACAGATACAGATACAGATAATTTTGTTGGTTGAACAGATACAGATACAGATAATGAGGTTTCTGCATGCCCCTAATATATATATATATATATATATATATTAGGGGCATGCAGAAACCTCATTATCTGTATCTGTATCTGTTCAACATTTTCTTTTTAATGCCAACGCACTGTTGTATTGTCTCTACGATGCATTTACAGAAGCTCATTTACAGATGCATTTTCACTGTTATTAGATAGCAACACATGATAGATAGCATTGCCTGAAATGTGAAACAGTTAATATATATATATATGTGTGTGTGTGTATGTATTTATGTATGTATATATAACCACAGGAAAGGCCCCCCTGTTGTTAAATGAGATATTGCTGCTGGGGGCTTTGCGTACTGGAGCTAATAATCACATAGTGGAGCAATATGGGACAGCAAATTATAATTTGTATGGTACTGTAAATTAGGTGTGCTGTCAAAATAATAGCCTTAAAATCTCATCTGCCCAGAATTTCTACACTTACAGAAGGTTATTGTGTTGTGCAGTAGTGTGACGTACTGTGGATACCGTGTGTATTTGTGTACACAGGTTACAATATTTATAGCTCTGTAATTCTCTATTTAAAAACCATTACCGGTTAACCCTAATAGTCTCAGAACCAGTAAGTGTAAACTAAAAATTCTGATCCCCTTTCTCTCTTTCTCCTCCATAGTTTCTCACTTCCTTCATCATCTCATTCCTTTTTTTCCCTCTTGCTTGCAGTTTTCTTCCTCCTCTGTCATGTTGCTCTTGCTTCTATGGTTCACTGGCCCCTCCTTTCCTTTCTTCACTTCCTTTCCTCTCTTCCTTTCCTCCTCTCCCTTCCTCTCCTCCCTTCCTCACCTCCTTTCCTCTCCTCCTTCCCTCACCTCATTTCCTCCTCTCCCTTCCTCTCCTTCTTTCCTCACCTCCCTTCCTCTCCTTCCCTCACCTCATTTCCTCCTATTCCTTCCTCTCCTCCTTCCCGCACCTCCTTTCCTCCTCTCCCTTCTTCTCCTCCCTTCCTCACCTCCTTTCCTCTCCTCCTTCCCTCACCTCATTTCCTCTCCTCCCTTCTTTTCCTCCTTTCCTCTCCTCCCTTCCTCACCTCCTTTCCTCTCCTCCTTTCCTCCTCTCCTTTCCACTCCTCCTTCCCTCACCTCATTTCCTCCTCTCCCTTCCTCTCCTCCCTTCCTCTCCTCCTTTCCTCTCCAGAAGTGTCAGGTGTCCCTGTAATTCCCCCTGCTCTTTATCTGGCTTATTATTTCTTCTGTGTTGTTCCTCTCTTTCAACCTCCTCTCCTGCTTTTCCCGTTGTATGAATTTGTCCTCCCCCTTCTTATTCCAGATCCCCCTTGCCCCACTTTTTTGTCAAGCGTGAACTCCTGATTTATACTTGGGCTGTAATGTCTCTAGTTCTCTCTTCACTTCTTCCCCTTTTTCTTTCTCCGTCTGTATTTCTATCATTGCCACTTCTGCTTCCAGGAACATCTCACGAGTGCAGCAGCTTCCTCCATTCTCCCAGTTCATCTTCTCAGCCTTTTTTAAACAGGTCAATGACTTGACATTTTTTGTTTATTGTTATCGCAGACAGGGTACCTGCCTCCAGTTTTCAGTCAGGTTCTCGACCTCAGGATGACCTTCTGCAATGTATTCTTTAATGCAGGGATCAGCAACTCACAGTCCTCGAGGGCCGAGAACTGCTGGCTTTCCACCCTCCCTTTGCCTGGGAGTCAGGTGTGAAGACAGTCTGGCCAATCAGTAGCACTAATTACCCGGGAGAAAAGAAAACCAGGGCTGGATTTGGATTTGACATAAAAACTCAGAGTTGTGCTGTTAGGTCTTAAACCAGTTAAGAGCAGTGTCTGTTAAAAAGCGAGGTGGCGGTGGGGTCTACAAGACTGGTTGGGGACTTGAATTCAGTAACAACTTTGTGCAGCATGTCATGATGAATAATTTCAAATCAATCTAAGAAGACTCTGCATGGAGGAATAGGGGGGTTAATTACATCAAATTAATGGGTAGGGATTGTTTTACACCAGAATTAATATTTTCAACTTTGAAAAATTTTCAACTCAGAAAAAAGAAGTAAATTCTGTGAATTTTGATATTGAGACAAATCCCTTGTGTGGACACGGGGAGGATTGAGAAGGTGGTCGATAGTGGAAAGCGGCTTTCTGGGGTTATTATAAATATAATTTAGAATTTTTTTTAAAACTCTGTGCCAAACGTCATAAAATACCTGTGATTTGATTTTCGTCCATCTCCGCTACACCCCACGACGACATTGCTTAAGCTGTGGGATGCTTTCATTCCTCCATTCCACCTCCTGTTTTGAGAATATTTTTTACCTTAACGGGAGCTACAGAGTTTTCGGCTGAGCGTTGAAATGATTACGTAAATCAGTGCAGTCAGATTTGGATGGGTACAGAAATAAGAAGTATACTGCCGAGCAACCAAAGGGGTAATATCACGTTTCTGTTTTTAGTTGTTTGCAATTGATCATGGTATTAAAAATGATGCACTAGTGATCAGATACAGCAGTACTGACAAATATGATATTACAGATTACATTACATTACAGGCATTTGGCAGAAGCTTTAATCCAGAGCGACGTACAACAATGTGTATAACCAAAACCAGGAACAGGTGTGTTGAAAACCCTAGAGGGAAGTACAGTTCCAAGTGCAGGGAACGACCACGTAGCTTAACTTGGACCCTGTAGGTTAATATGAAAAGTCCTCTAGAAATGACCAGGTCTAAGGTGTGAGCATGGCTGCGGGTCAGTCCTGAAACATGCTGAATAAAAGCCATAGAATTCAGTGGATCCTATAGTTAATAGTAAATAGTAGAATAGCCTTGGGGTCAGTGTCTGTATCTGTGTGCAAATTAGAACATCCACTGATGATAATTCTAACAGGTTTTGTGTGGATTATGGATAAGAGCTCTCAGAAATCATTGTGGAAGCTTGTTTGGATGGCCTGTGCACTGACAGCCACCACTGAGGGCTGGCATTTATGCAGCACAGCACGGTACTCAAAGGTACTGAATTAAACCTTACAGTTTACGGAATTTTAAAAGATGGCAGCCAGTCCACCCCATTTCTTCTGCTGTGTGTTTGTACAAAAAAAACTCTAATTATGGGGAGATGCTTCAATAAGAGTGGCTGACCCATCTTCACTAAGCCAGGTTTCAATATAGTTTACAGTTTATTGTTCTGTGTTCAGTAATAATGACAATACACAATTGTGCAAAATGTGAGTGGTGAAATGACCATATACACACGCATATGCACAGGAGACAGTGCAGTTGGGTCTAACGCTCAGCTGGATCCAAGGATCTTCAGCCTGCTCTGCAGCAACTCCAGGACATGGGACGGCTGAGTCCAGCTCTTCTCCAGCCATGGTCCCATGGTCTCCAAAGGAGTCCAGGAGCTCCTCATCCTCTTTGATCTGGTGGAGGTCAGATGTTCTCCTCTCCAGCTCCGTGATTCTCCACTCCAGGCAGAGGCAGCCCTCTCGGCCGGACGAGGAGGCACGCGCTGGCATGGTAGGGCGAGCACAAGATGGCCATGCGTGTCTGGAACTGCGTCTCCATTAGCAAGCCAGAAAAGCAGATAGCGACACAAAACGGTAACACAGTCTTATTTCGATCTTGTCAATTTAGTAAAAAACGGATAAAAAAGATTATAAAATCAGGATGATCGATCTAAAAAATAATAATAAAATAATAAAATGCTAAAATCGTGCAAAACATTTATTCATTCATTCATTCATTCATTCATTATCAAAGAACCAAGCAATATAAGTGTTTTGTTTGAAGAAGAAACAGGGCAAACAAGAAGCTACACTGTAGAAGCAGGACCTTGGGGTTTATATCTGTGGGGCACCTCCTCACACTGGACATTTCTGGAACTGACACCGATCTCACACAATCTGACTCTGAGCCCACTGTTGTAGTAAATGTAATAATGTTAGTCTGCTTGTATAGTGCCTGAAAACTACTCAGTGTAAGCCCAGCTACATCCAGTGTCCTGGGACTGTTCAGAAGAAGCATTACAGGTAATGGAGTGACTGCTGGTAATGATGTAACTGGCAGTAATACGGGATTGCCCCTAAATGAATAAATATCTTTGAGAACATCTGATGTGTTCCTGATCCACGTTTTTTTTTTGTTTTTTTTAAAGAGCTTTTATGCGGTTCCTGAACATAGAGGCCCCTGGGGCTGCTGGGTGGCTCATCCTGTTAAGGAACTGTTCTGGAATGTTCTGGAACATGGACAGGGCCCCAAGGTCTGGCGTCCACCATTTCATCTGTAGAGCCACACATACAGCCCACCTTGCTAACTACGGTATACAGAGCATACAGCTGACATCACCTGCTTCCGAGGAGAGCCTCTGATTATATCTGAGCTTCTGATGAGGACCCTTGCAGGGTGAGCATGCATGATTGACCATTAAAAATTCAAACAAAAATGTGGGGAAAGCATCTGCTAATAAAGGGCCCAATATTCATGTTTTCACAAGGAAGTCTTCTGTCCATTGGAGCATTCCACATGGAGAACTTGATCAACACAGAAGTAATTGTACATTCCATGGCCTAGCACAGTGTTTCTCAACCCTGGCCCTGGGGACCCACTGCCCTGCATGTTTAAGATGTGTCCCTGCCCCAACACACCTGATTCAAATGAATGGGTCGTTATCAGGCTTCTGCAGAGCTTGATGACGACCCATTCATTTGAATCAGGTGTTTTGGAGCTGGGAAACTTCTAAAACATGCAGGGCAGTGGGTCCCCAGGACCAGTGTTGAGAAACACTGGCCTAGCACATGAACACATGCCTTTTTCAGTGCTACATTATTAAACATTTTTTGCCTTCCTTTTTCTCATGACCCTGTGCAGTTTGGCACTGAAGCTCTTCTTGTAATTGAGTTAGCTTTCTTCCCTGTTCCTTCTTAAAGTTATTAAATTCTTCTGCTGTTTTTCTAGCAGCTTTTTCATATTTCCGATTATTTTCAAGAATGATTCTACGACATCGTTCCTCCATGTCTTTAAATGTTTTCTCTTCTTTTGTTCTCTTAGCCTCTTCATCAATCTTACTCTTCTGAAGTTCTTCACGTTCCTTCTCAAGTTCCTTCTGCAACAATTCCAGCCTTTTCCTCTCCTCCTTTCTCTCTGCGTCCTCCTTATATCTTCTGTCTGCCTCCTCTTTTCTTTCCTTGTCTAACTGCTCTTGTTGTTTTTTCAGCTGCCTTTGCATTTCTTCAAGCTCCCTTTCTAGTTGTTGTTTAGATCTCCTTTCATTCTCTCCCTTTTGTCTTTCTTGTTCCATTACTTTTTCAAACTCTTCCCGCATGTTGCATTCTTTCAATGCATACTCTCTTCTCTCTTGCTCTTCTTTCTGTCTCCTGTACTGCTCATCCTTCTCTTTCCTCTTCTGTTCCTTTTCCCTTTCCTGCTCCCATTCCTTAGCTCTTTTCTTAATGTATTCCTGTATCTCTTTTTTCTCATTTTCTGCCTCTTTAATTCTCTGTTCCCACTCAAGTCTTTGTCTCTCCTCATTGTTTTTCCTCTCCTGCTCCTCTCGATTTCTCTTCTTCTTTTCTTCTGCTTGCCTTGCCTCAAATTCTTTCTTTTCTCTTTTTTGTTCTTCCATCAGCTTTTCCCTCCGCTTCTCTTCCTCTTCCCTACGTTTCAACTCCTCTTCCAGCGTCCTTTTCGTTTCCTCAATCTCACCTATTTTGCTCTTCCACTCTGATTCTTGTCTTGCCTTCCTCTTTATGTCTTCCCTCTCTCTCCTCTCTTCTTTTTCTTTCTCTCTTTTCTTCCACTCTTCTAGCTTCATCCTTAAATGTTCTTCTTTTTCTTTCAGCTTTTTTTCCTGAAGCATTATTTGTTCTTCTGCTTTGTGTCTCTGCTCTTCCATCCTCCTCCTCATCTCTTTCATCTCGGCTTCATGTTTTTCCTCCAGCATCCCCTTCTCTCTCTGCATCTTTCCCGCGGTCTCACTCATTATTCTTTCGCACTCTTTCCTTATGGTAAATTCTGCCTCCTGGAACATCTCATTGGTGTAACAGCTTCCTCCATTCCTCTGAACCATCATGTCTATCTTATCCAGCAGCTCAGACACTTGGGTGCGATTGCTCATGTCCTTATTATTGAAGACATGAAACCTGTTTCCACAGTCTTGAATCAGATTCTGGATTACAGGGTCACCTTGTTGAATGAAGCTTTCAACAGATTCATTTGTAAGTTCATCCCCTTTTGTGAATATGACTATGGTGAACATTTCAGCCGTTTTACCAAAGGTGCTCTTAATGAGCTGCAATGTGTCCTTCTCCTCCTTCGTGATTCTTCCAATCTGTAGCACTAGGAGAAAGACATGAGGTCCTGGGGCCAAAAAGGAGATGCATTTGGCTATTTCCTGCTGGACCTCCTCATTAGACAATGATGTGTCAAAGAGACCCGGCGTGTCAACTACAGCAACGCGCCTGCGACCTACTTTCCCTACTCCTTTCTTACAGCAGGTCGTCACTGATTTCATACTGATCCGCGACTGGAACTCCGCCCTCTGCAGTATGGTGTTTCCTGTGGCACTTTTCCCACTTCCTGTCTTCCCCAAGAGCACTATCCTCACACAGTCAGAGCTCTGATCTTTACCCCCAGCACCTGCCAAATAAAGACACACAGTACAACTCAGAGAGAAAATACGGAGAATCATGGCCATCATAAAAAGCCTTCTCAGGGGTATCAAAGTCCTAAAGCACAGCAGTGTCAGCAGGTACTGTTTCCTTTAAATGAGCTGCCAGTTAAGACCTTGAAAACAAGGTGTGTGGACTCATCAGCTAGTCAGTGATTAAATAAATCTCTGGTGCTGAAACACATTGAATACCAGAAATCAACTGATTCCACCATCAACCAACCAGGAGTGCCTTTATCTGTGGAGAACTGAATTGTGACATCTGTGGTATATATGCCATTTGTAATTTAAAAAAAAACAGATGCAATTAACATTGATCTTTCTGCACAATCCTGTGGGGGTTATGTAGACAGTGTCACAATATATAGGTGCTGGGAAAAAATTGCTAAAAGAAGGGTGCATATAAATAAATGCCATCCATCAGTCCATCATGACTGTTCATCATGTTTTCACGAACATGGAACATGCGAGGTGGAAACCATTGACTAAGACAGGTGATTCTAAATTGCTTTGTTGGACAGAATTCACCGGCATGCTTAGAATTATCTGGCATGGTTAGAATATGTAGGTAGAATTCTGTAGATTAATGGAACGTCTGAAGGATTAAGTGGACTGAATGGCTTGTTCTCATCATTATGTGTTCCTTCATTTGATGCCAGAACACAGGACTTGTTGACACACAACAAACCACTGGATTAGAATGCTTTTTGAAGTGAAGCATTTCTCAAGAATAAACAAATGATGAACCTCTCCACACTCGTCCCCTGACATACCCTTATGAAGAAATGATGAGCCTCTCCACACTTGTCCACCGATATACCCTTATAAATAAATGATGAACCTCTCCACACTTGTCCACTGATATACCCTTATGAAAAAATGATGAACCTCTCCACACTTGTCCACTGATATACCTTTATGAAGAAATGATGAACCTCTCCACTTACCCTGTGATGTGCCCTTAATACGTTCTGCTAATTCTCTGATCTTCCTGTCCTTCTCCTCCAGCTCAGTCTTGTGCCTGGCCTCCAGCTCTCGAACCTTCCTCTTGAGCTGTGCCTCCCAGTACATATCCAGGGAAAAGGGGCTTCCTGTTTCTCTATTCATCATATCTATGACCTCCAGAAGCCTTGGAACTGCTGGGTTGTTGAGAATGTGCTGCTTGTAGAAAACAAAGTACTTGTTTCCACAGATCCTCAGAAGCTCCTGAATGTCCTTACTTTGCTGCAGAAAGTCATGAACAGGTTGAGCAGCTGGATTCTCATGGGTAAAAATGACCATCATGTAATCAGTGACTCTTGAGCCAAATGTCTCCTGAATCCTGGTTATTTCTGCCTTGTCTTCATCAGTGAGGGGAGGAGCTGGAGTGACCAGGAGGAAGGCATGGACTCCATGGTAACAGAGAGAGGTAAAGAGGCGAGACACAGTGGATGTAGTGTGCTGTGCATCACACAGAGCTGGCGTTTCCACCACGGTAACCAGGCGACCACACACTTCTCCATCTCTCCTCTCACACACTGAAGAGGAGCCGGGACCCACACTGGACTCCCTCCGTCCCAGGATGGTGTTTCCTGCGAACGTCTTCCCAGCTCCTCTCCTCCCAAACAACACCAGGTTCAGTCTGTCTCCCCCAGCCACTGGAAATAAAGAAGAAGAGTCCGTTATCTTGTGACTGTTGTCTCGTGACTTATCTCACTGCATTACTGTCATTTTCGCCCTGTTGAGAGTCATTCCCCAGCATGCATTGCAGCACACCCTCAGCTTTCATTCATCAGTACTCAGGTGTAATTCCACAGCTGAGTTTCCATCCATTTGTTCGCTTGCCTTAATGCTACATGCCAAAAGTTAACATCTGAAATATGAAATTAACTTTGCATATTGTCAGTTTGTGAATAATCAGTGATACGTTTTCAATGTTCTATGCATCGGTTCAGAGTGCTACAACTGTATATTCTGTAGCAAAACAAAAGCCTGATTTTCACTCAGGTTTCATGTATCTTTATTTATCCAGTGTTTATCTTTATTTATTCAATGTTTGGAAGCATTAAGGGGCAACTTAGCTATCAAATCAATTCTCACAATTAGTAACACAAACTAATTTCAGCATATCTTTTCTTTGACTGATTCTTGTCTTACCTTTTTTCCCTTTAATTTCCTGTCGTTGTTTAGATAGAGACCTCGGTCTCTCCTTCCTCTCCACCTTCTGTTCCGCCCCCCTCAGAGGTACCTGAATCACTCCAAGCGTGGCTGACTCTGGCTCCTTGAGCATCTCACAGCTGAGGAAACCTCCTCCATTCTGCCTCACCATCTGTTCTATTTTCTCCATTAGTTCAGTAACCTGGGTGTAATTAGTCTCATCTGTGTTGTGCAACGTGTAACACCTTCCACTACACATTTGCAGAACTTGGGTATAAGTCAGGTCAAAGACAGTTCTTTTACTCCCCTCTGTGGTCAGTACCATCGAGTACATGACGGCCTCAGGACCGAAATAGCGCAGGATTCTCTCAAATCTTTTTTTCCCCTCAGATGTAATGTTGCCGTTCTCCAGCAGCAGCAGGAGTGCACGAGGACCTGGGTCAGACAGGGTCACACATCTCTCTATCTGATGGAGTAATTTCCCATCAGGGAGCTTGGGGTCCAGTAAGTCTGGAGTGTTGATCAATGTCACACGCTTCCCATTCACCAGACCTCGTGCTTTCTCACAATGATCTTTCACTGAAAAGACCTCTGCCCCCAGGATGATGTTCCCCACTTTACTCTTCAGTTCTCCAGACTTCCCCAGCAGCACAACCCTCAGCTCAGACACTGCAAAGTGGGACAAAATGTTTACTATAAGAGAAGGCCAAGGAATTGCACTTTTAAAAAAAATGGTTAACTTTTTAGACCTTTGTATATGTTTCGCCAGTTCATAGAAATAAATTGTTTGGTTTTTTTTTCTTCAGGGGTATTAACGTACTTTTGGGACGCTCAAAGTCAGCACTGGCTCTTCTCCGCAAATCCTTTGTTTTCACATCTCCTGGAAATAGCACAGTGAGTCATTACTTAATGCACAATGAGGCACAATAGAAAATGTGGAACCCACATACAGTATTGTGTACAACTCCAAATATAAAATAATCTCTTCATTAAAACAAATAGCATCAGGATGCTATCATTTGCTTATCAGAATAATATTGTGTTTAAACTTCTCTAATATATACTGTATGCTACACTGGTCTTTGGTCACATAATAAAAACAAGTATTATTATTAGTATTAGTATTAGTATTTTTCCTCTTATTATTTTCTCCATTTAATTTAACTCAATTTGAATTCATAACATAACATAATGTCAAGAACAGGCCTAAGCTTGAAGAGAATAAGCATCTTAAGTCTATCCTCATAGCTTTAATCTTTCATACCAGGAATCAATTTGGTTGCTCTTCTTTGAACATTTTCCAGATTAGATCCTCTATATATTTCTGGTAGTATGGTCCCCAGAGCTGCACACAATACTCCAAGTGTGGTCTAACAAATATATTGTATAAGATAATTATAACTACCTTGGTTTTATACTCATTACTTTTGGCTATATATCCCAGCATCCTGTTGCCCTTTTTTGTTGTTGTACTGCTACAGCACAGTGCCTAGAACCTGAAAGGCTTTGATCAACCATTACTCCCAAGTCTTTTTCAAATTGAGCACATTCATATTTTGTTCCTCCCAGAAAGTAATCTTGCCCAATGTTTTTATTTCCCACATACAGAACTTTACAATTGGCTATATTGAATTTCATTTGCCAGGTTTCTGCCCACTTCTTGGATTACTTTAGTAGATTCCAAACTATTAGTTAGGCCTCCCAGTTTTATATCATCTTAAAATTTTACTAATGTACTTTATATGTCCCTGTCAAGGTCATTGATATAAATGAGGAAGAGTAGTGGTCCCAGCACTGATCCTTGTGGAACTCCACTTCCCACAGTTCCCTGCTCTGATAATATCCCTCCTACAACTCTTTGTGTTCTACCCTGTGGCCAGTTCTGAATCCACTCTGAAATATGTCCTCTAATTCTTACTGTCTTCATTTTGGTAATATGACTCTCATGTGGTACCTTATTAAATGCTTTTTGAAAATCTAAGTATATAATATCATAAGCCTTGTTACAGTCAAACACTTTGCAGCTTCTTCAAAGAAAGGCAGGGTTTGTCATGCATGACATTCCCTTGTGAAAACAATGCTGGTTATTCCTTAGGATGTTTCTATTTTAAAGAAACACTTCTCACTTGTCTCTAATGATAAATTCCAGTATTTTACATGGGATGCAAGTTAAACTGACAGGCCTGTAGTTTCCTGGATGAGTACAGTCCCCTGTTCTATATATTGGTATTATATTACCTTGCTTCCAGTCCCCAGGTATTTCTCCACTTTCTAAAAACTGTGCAAAATTACCTGCAAGTGGTTTAAAGATGATCTCACCTAACTCTTTGAGTACCCTTGGGAATACGCCATGTGGGCCTACTGCCTTATTTCTAATAGTAACCTCTTCTCTAGTAAAGCTCTCAACAAAGTAACTATTTAAAGCATCAGAAATATCTTTATTCTTATAAAGCAATGATCCTTCTTCACTGCTGATACACCTGACATCCTTCTGACATACTCCTTCACTTTAATTTTCCTACTACAGTATTGAAAGAGACTTTTAGGATTACATTTTGCATCATGTAAAGAGCCTCTTAGCTTCCTGTAGTTTTTTTCTAACCTTAGCACACATATTACAATATTTAGCCTTATTACACTCAGTGCGGTAGTTTTTAGATATCTTATACAGTTTTTTTCCCTCAAACTCTCCCATATGGCTTTGTTCGTCCACTGGAGAGAACGCTTCTTCAACTTACTTTTCCCTTCCTTTGGAATAAATCTACATTATGCCTCAAGAATAATACTTTTGAACCTGACACACTTTTCATTCACAGTCTTGCAATCAAGAAGTTGCACCCAGTCAATATTACTTAAATTTGCTCGCATCATGTTAAAATTGGCATGTCTAAAATGTTAAATTCTAGCCATAGATGAGGCCTTGTTAATTTGCCAAAATATATCAAAACTAACTTTAGAATGATCACTTGTCCAAAGTGGCTCAATTACCTCTATGCTACAAATTATGTCAGGAGCACCACATAGCACCAGATCCAGAATTTATGTCCCTGTTTTGGGCTGATTGACATACTGTTCCAAAAAGGTCATTTATAACATCTAAAAATTCTGCCGCACTTTTTTTTGTCCTGTCGTCAATTCCCAATTAATAGCAGGGTAATTGAAGTCACCCATAATAATAGTCTCACTCCCTGATAAGCTTGTTTTATGGTTCCAAAGAACACTGAATTCACACTGCCATCTGAAGATTGAGGCCAGTAATACACGCCTACTGTAAGGTCCTTTTCATGGTCCTTATTGTACCTTATCAAACCTTGTTTTATAGTTGTTCCAATGACCATGATATGCACTTTCGTATGTCACTTTGAATAAAAGCGTCTGCTAAATAAATGTAATGTAATGTAATGTTCCCCTATGAGCTTAAATCAAATATCCTCACTAGGCTTGAACTGGTAAATTTACGCAATTTCCTGCACATTAAATCAATTTAAAAAAATGTATTTATATAGAGAGCCATACCCCCCACCTGTCTTACTGGATCTATCCTTCCTAATGAGTTTGTACCCCTCTATATTATATTCATCCCCATCCTCCTCCCCAAGACATGTCTCTGTAATCCCAGCTATGTCATAGCTCCCACAGTTCATAGCAACCTCAAGTTCCAATAATGGATTTTTTAAAATACTTCTAGCATTTAAACAAAGTCATTTCATATTATGACTTCTACACCTCCTCCCCTATTCCCTCACCCCTGGGCATCCCACGCCACCCTTACTAAAATTTAGCTTTAAAAAGATTTCATTGGTGTTCACACGGTTATAGGTAGCCGTCAGCATTTAGCCTCAACTGTCTCCTCACTCAAGAGAACTAATAAACAAATATAAAATATCCTCCTTTCCTTCCTTCCTTTCCATAATCTACCATATCATCGCATGATTAATGAACTACTAAGAAGCAAATAAGATAATACTAATACTAAGAAAAAAAAACAAAACTGTAATATAATAAAGTTCAGACTAAATTTAAAATAAAGTCCCTTTTTGCACTTGCTAAAGCAGTAGTCTATACAAAGTATTTGTAAAGGAAATAATCCCTTTATTTTGTATCATTTTCTTTGATTGTGAATATATACTAATGTTCAATGTTTGCATTAAACCCACAGGAGAGAGATAACTTAGACACAGTTGTGTCATTACTCACGGGAATCAATCCGCCCTGCCATGGCCGTTACAGAAAAATATGTTCTCAAAACATAAAATTCAAAATGGTCCTGTGGGAATGAAAAGAGAATGATGCATTTTTCAAAAACAAGCCTCCAGCTTCAAATCTTACCATAGATAATAATTATGTATTTACAAATATACTACTAATATACATTTTTGACTGTTGCACTTGGCTCACATTTGCTTAATCTACCTGTTACGATGACTTTAATTATTGTTCACGGGCAGAAAGTATATATATACTTATATATATGTACAGAAAAACAAACAGTAGATAGTAAATGCAGTGGTTATACTTCCTAGAATTACATGATTACACTCACGTAGGTAGTATAAAAGAGAATGTACTTACAGATCATTGTATTGATTACACTTTGATTGTTTATATCTACTTATATAGAGAACGTCTAGAAAAGGCAAAAATAAAATACTACTAAACTGAGTATTAAAAAACATATAGAGTGAATAAATTTTGCGTAAATATTTTTTGGTAATTAAACTAGCCTACTGAAAAAGGCAAAATAAAAGAGTAGATTTTTAAAAATCTCTCTTGAAAAAAGTTTTCTGCTTCTCCCCCTTCTTCTCTTCTACTTCTTCTTTGTTCCGTTCAAAGTTCACCTTCAATGACCCACCTCTTTCCATCAGATAAGAACATGACTTATCTGAACATGCCAAGAAAAGGGGGGGAGGGGTGGGGGGCACCAGTTACACACACGAACTTTGAGCCACTGCGCTGCAAAACGTTTAATAAATAAGTTATGTCCGTCAGCCATTATGTTTCTTCAAATCGATTCATATCATTGTGGATGGCCACTAGCCTAGATAAAAATTCCCATTCTGTTTGCAACATAGGACTTTGATTTCACTAACTAGTCGTTTCCTTTACTACACATTATTGAAAAGTGATCGCTATATTCTGTAGTCGCCCCCACCGAGTCAGCGCACAGCAGGCATCGGGCTGAAGAGCTGACCATTCCCGGCTATCACTCAGGGAAACTCTCGCATCGAGGAGGAGGTGTAGGAGCTAGGAAGACACAAGCCTGGTGTGGCAGTTGGATTTCTTTCAAACCCCCTCAACCTGTACATCAAAATGAAGCTTAGAACCTGGAGTGTTTAGCTGTATGTGTTAAGTTCCTCCATAAAAAAACGCAGTCGAAATATTTAAAAACCGACGTTTTACCGTGTATTTCAGTCAATATTTATAGGTCTGGCTATAATGAACACGAAATTCATTCATGTTAACAGTTGCCACCATTGGAAAATATGAGACATCAGATGGTTTGCAGTCTATCCAAACTTAGTTCAGTAGGAGAAAAAATAAATAAATAAAAACAGGCAAGATAGTTCATGTAGGCTATTACTGTTATGCAGGGTACGCGGTAGACAATTTCATTAACATGTAATTTCATCTATGCAACATTTTAAAGAGAGATAAATAAACAGCCCCCACGAATGCCTGCTATTATTAACGGCAACTTAGACTGCTTGAGCAAAATCAGCAGGTTGCTGGTCAGCAGCTAAGCTAGGATTGAATATTTCCCTCATACCTACATAACGTTCACAGTGGCAACAGGTGAGCTGAAAATTGGTGGGGCCCAAAACTTTCCTTTAAACTAATCATTAGTAATTTTCCTTTATTATCAAGCGTGCCAACGATGGGACTAATCAAATAGCAAGTAGCCAAACACACAGCGTCTTCATACTGTGTTAGGGGGATTAAATCATAAATTCAATTTATCCGTCTAAAATCCGTTTTAATCACCAAGTAGCTAGTCTACACTTAACAAACAAGATACACCAGTCTGTTATCTACCATGTTAGCTTTCAGAATAACAAGCAAAAACAAAACCTACACTTCAATTTTGTTTACAATCTACGCATTGCAGATATTTGCCATGAATTCGAGTGCGGAGAAAGAAGTGCATGTATCCACAAATAATGTTGATTAAAAATGTGCACAATTTCGTACTGCAAATGAAAATAAATGTTGGCTATAAGGCCTAGGCTACTCGTTAAAACTGCCTATTTGGGGAGAGCTGACTATATGATAGTATTGCTATTGAGTAGCCTATTTTGTGCATTAATTGCATTGATACTCAAGGAAAATCAGAGGCCGATTCCGCCACTGCTTAGTGATTAAAACAGATTTTTCTAAATCGCATTTATCATTTAATCTCCCTAACACAATGCGAAGAAGCTGTGTGTCCCTTTCCAATTGCTTCAGATCGTTTGCATTGTTAATCACTGAAAATTAATTAAAACAGTTTGAGATCAATGATTAGTTTAAAGGAAAGTTTTGCGCATCACCAATTTTCAGCTCACCAGTCGCCACTGGTTTTATTTTGTTTCAATTTGACAGTTTAAGAAAGATGGATAAAGGAGGAAGAAAAAGAGGACAAAAGAGGAGGATGACCGATTATTTTCGTGGGTAAAAAAATTCTCTGCATTAATTACACTCAGTAAACTTGAAATATTTTATGTAAAAGCTAGTACCAATAGTATACATTCTTTTTAAAACATTGTTTTTCTTAATTAAAATTATGTGCACAATACATTAAAGATACAACTATTTTGAGCTGAGATATTCATTGGTTTTTTTCACCCACCTCCCAGCAGATCTCAGGGTCCAGACAGTTCATAAAACTTAGTTTAGTTAAAAATAAAAAAATGAGAGAGATGAAAAGTACAGTATGAGGATGTGGAAATATATTTCAGAATTAATTATATGGCAATATTAAATCAATGTGATGCTTTGAAGGTACAACAATTGCACTGTCAATTAATATTAGGTTAGAAAATACAGCATTTGCCTGATTTAACGTGACTTCTGGTATAAACCACGCCCATTTCCTGTCTTCTATCCGAATACAGATACAGATACAGATAATTTTGTTGGTTGAACAGATACAGATCCAGATACAGATAATGAGGTCTCTGCATGCCCCTAATATATATATATAAGTGTGTGTGTGTGTGTGTGTGTGTGTGTGTGTATGTATTTATGTATGTATATATAACCACAGGAAAGGCCCCCCTGTTGTTAAATGAGATATTGCTGCTGGGGGCTTTGCGTACTGGAGCTAATAATCACATAGTGGAGCAATATGGGACAGCAAATTATAATTTTGAGTTTGTATGGTACCGTAAATTAGGTGTGCTGTCAAAATAATAGCCTTAAAATCTCATCTGCGCAGAATTTCTACACTTACAGAAGGTTATTGTGTTGTGCTGTAGTGTGATGTACTGTGGATACCATGTGTATTTGTGTACACAGGTTACAATATTTATAGCTCTGTAGTTCTCTATTCAAAAACCATTACCGGTTAACCCTAATAGTCTCAGAACCAGTAAGTGTAAACTAAAAATTCTGATCCCCTTTCTCTCTTTCTCCTCCACAGTTTCTCACTCCCTTCTTCATCTCATTCCTTTTTTTCCCTCTTGTTTACAGTTTTCTTCCTCCTCTGTCATGTTGCTCTTGCTTCTATGGTTCACTGGCCCCTCCTCTCCTTTCTTCACCTCCTTTCCTCACCTCCTTTCCTCCTCTCCCTTCCTCTCCTCCCTTCCTCACCTCCTTTCCTCTTCTCCCTTCCTCACCTCCTTTCCTCTCCTCCTTCCCTCACCTCCTTTCCTCTCCTCCCTTCCTCACCTCCTTTCCTCCTCTCCTTTCCTCTCCTCCTTCCCTCAACTCATTTCCTCTCCTCATTCCCTCACCTCCTTCCTCTCCTCCCTTCCTCTCCTCCTTCCCTCACCTCCCTTCCTTTCCTCCCTTCCTCACCTCCTTTCCTCCTCTCCCTTCCTCACCTCCTTTCCTCCTCTCTCTTCCCCACCTCCTTTCCTCTCCTCCTTCCCTCACCTCATTTCCTCCTCTCCCTTCCTCTCCTTCTTTCCTCTCCTCCTTTCCTTACCTTCTTTCCTCACCAGAAGTGTCAGGTGTCCCTGTAATTCCCCCTGCTCTTTATCGGGCTTATTATTTCTTCTGTGTTGTTCCTCTCTTTCAACCTCCTCTCCTGCTTTTCCCGTTGTATGAATTTGTCCTCCCCCTTCTTATTCCAGATCCCCCTTGCCCCACTTTTTTGTCAAGCGTGAACTCCTGATTTATACTTGGTCTGTAACGTCTCTAGTTCTCTTTTCACTTCTTCCTCTTTTTCTTTCTCCGTCTGTATTTCTATCATTGCCACTTCTGCTTCCAGGAACATCTCACGAGTGCAGCAGCTTCCTCCATTCTTCCAGTTCATCTTCTCAACCTTATTTAAACAGGTCAATGACTTGACAATTTTTTGTTTATTGTTATCGCAGACAGGGTACCTGCCTCCACAGTTTTCAGTCAGGTTCTCGACCTCAGGATGACCTTCTGCAATGTATTCTTTAATGCAGGGATCAGCAACTCACGGTTCTCGAGGGCTGAGAACTGCTGGTTTTCCACCCTCCCTTTGCCTGGGAGTCAGGTGTGAAGACATTCTGGCCAATCAGTAGCACTAATTACCCGGGAGAAAAGAAAACCAGGGCTTGCAAACAAGCGCACACTTTTCAGGTCGCGGGATCTCCACGTGCGAGTTGGTGTCAACAGTGATGCTTAAGCCCTTAAGCGCTTAAGCTACTTCTTAGTCCGGATCGTGTTTGTAGTCATAACACCTCCCAGAGGTAGCATATCAAGGTTAAAAAGGACTAGTCTGAGAATTGATCCCTGAGGGACACCGCATGACATTAAAACTCTCAGAGTTGTGCTGTTAGGTCTTAAACCAGTTAAGAGCAGTGCCTGTTAAAAAGCAAGGTGGCGGTGGGGTCTACAAGACTGGTTGGGGACTTGAATTCAGTAACAACTTTGTGCAGCATGTCATGATGAATAATTTCAAATCAATCTCAGAAGACTCTGCATGGAGGAATAGGGGGGTTAATTATTGATTAACCCCCGATTGTTTTACACCAGAATTAATATTTTCAACTTAGAAAAATTTTCAACTCAGAATAAATAGAAGTAAATTCTGTGCATTTTGATATTGAGACAAATCCCTTGTTTGGACACGGGTAGGATTGAGAAGGTGGTCGATAGTGGAAAACGGCTTTCTGGGGTTATTATAAATATCATTTAGAATTTTTTGAAAAACTCTGTGCCAAACGTCCTGTGAAATACCTGTGAATTGATTTTCGTCCATCTCCGCTACACCCCACGACAACATCGCTTATGCTGTGGGATGCTTTCATTCCTCCATTCCACCTCCTGTTTTGAGAATATTTTTTACCTTAACGGGAGCTACAGAGTTTTCGGCTGAGCGTTGAAATGATTACATAAATCAGTGCAGTCAGATTTGGATGGGTACAGAAATAAGAAGTATACTGCCGAGCAATCAAAGGGGTAATATCACGTTTCTGTTTTTAGTTGTTTGCAATTGATCATGGTATTACAAATTATGCACTAGTGATCAGATATGGCAGTATTGACAATATGATATTACAGATTACATTACATTACATTACATTACATTAAGGCATTTGGCAGAAGCTTTAATCCAGAGCGACTTACAACAAAGTGTATAACCAAAACCAGGAACAGGTGTGTTGAAAACCCTAGAGGGAAGTGCAGTTCCAAGTGCAGGGAACGACCGCGTAGTTTAACCTGGACCCTGTAGATTAATATGAAAATCACATATGAAAAGTCCTCTAGAAATGACCAGGTCTAAGGTGTGACCACGGCTGTGGGTCGGTCCTGAAACATGCTGAATAAAAGCCATAGAATTCAGTAGGTCCTATAGTTAATAGTAAATAATAGAATAGCCTTGGGGTCAGTGTCTATATCTGTGTGCAAATTAGAACCCCCACTGATGATAATTCTAACAGGTTTTGTGTGGATTATGGATATGAGCTCTCAGAAATCATTGTGGAAGCTTGTTTGGATGGCCTGTGCACTGACAGCCACCACCGAGGGCCGGCATTTACGCAGCACAGCACGGTACTCAAAGGTACTAAATTAACCTTACAGTTTACGGAATTTTAAAAGATGGCAGCCAGTCCACCCCCATTTCTTCTGCTGTGTGTTTGTACAAAAAAAACTCTAATTATGGGGAGATGCTTCAATATGAGTGGCTGACCCATCTTCACTAAGCCAGGTTTCAATATAGTTTACAGCTTATTGTTCTGTATGTTCAGTAATAATGACAATATACAATCATGCAAAATGTGAGTGGTGAAATGGCCATATACACAAGCATATGCACAGGAGACAGTGTTGACAAGTGTCCCAAACCATTGCAGCTTTCCCCTTATATATTCAAAGATCAAACTAAAACACCAAACATCAAATGAAGACACAGAGATAACAAAACACAACATTAATGATCCAGCTTGCACCATCTCTTTACGCATATCGCTCTGGGTTAACCTTTATAGCTGAGACACCAACTCCTTCCCCATGACATCGGTCTTCCAACAATACAAAACAGGATTGCACTGTATTATGGAGAACCTAGGTTTTACATAATGCTGATCCAACTGGATGTGTTGTACCTGAGCACTGTCTCTTTATCATACCCTGCTGTCCCCTTGTCAGCACAGTAAACAGTCTTCTGTTTTGGTCTGATAGAAGGCAGACTTCTGCAGACTGCCCTGCATTGGGGTGGAGTGGAGCTAGCCGGTGGTTGGGTCTAACGCTCAGCTGGATCCAAGGATCTTCAGCCTGCTCTGCAGCAACTCCAGGACATGGGACGGCTGAGTCCAGCTCTTCTCCAGCCATGGTCCCATGGTCTCCAAAGGAGTCCAGGACCTCCTCATCCTCTTTGATCTGGTGGAGGACAGATGTTCTCCTCTCCAGCTCCGTGATTCTCCACTCCAGGCAGAGGCAGCCCTCTCGGCTGGACGAGGAGGCACGTGCTGGCATGGTAGGGCGATCACAAGGTGGCCATACGTGTCTGGAACTGCGTCTCCGTTAGCAAGACGGGAAAGCAAAATGGTAACACAGTCTTATTTTGATCTTGTTGATTCAGTAAAAAAAGCAGATAAAAAAAGATTATAAAATCAGGATGATCGATCTAAAAAATAATAATAAAATAATAAAATGCTAAAATCGTGCAAGTCATTAATTCATTCATTCATGCATTCATTCATTCATTCATTCATTCATTCATTCATTCATTCATTCATTCATTCATTCATTCATTCATTCATTCATTATCAAAGAACCAAGCAATATAAGTGTTTTGTTTGAAGAAGAAACAGGGCAAAGAAGCTACACTGTAGAAGCAGGACCTTGGGGTTTATATCTGTGTGGCACCTCCTCACACTGGACATTTCTGTAACTGACACACAATCTCACACAATGTGACTCTGAGCCCACTGTTGTAGTAAATGTAATAATGTTAGTCTGCTTGTATAGTACCTGAAAACTACTCAGTGTAAGCCCAGCTACATCCAGTGTCCTGGGACTGTTCAGAAGAAGCATTACAGGTAATGGAGTGACTGCTGGTAATGATGTAACTGGCAGTAGTGCGGGATTGCTCTAAATGAATAAATATCTTTAGGAACATCTGATGTGTTCCTGATCCACATTTTTTTGTTGTTTTTTTGAAAGAGCTTTTATACGGTTCCTGAACATAGAGGCCCCTGGGGCTGCTGGGTGGCTCATCCTGTTAAGGAACTGTTCTGGAATGTTCTGGAACATGGACAGGGCCCCAAGGTCTGGCGTCCACCATTTCATCTGTAGAGCCACAGATACAACCCACCTTGCTAACTGTGGTATACAGAGCATACAGCTGACATCACCTGCTTCCGAGGAGAGCCTCTGATTATATCTGAGCTTCTGATGAGGACCCTTGCAGGGTGAGCATGCATGATTGACCATTAAAAATTCAAACAAAAATGTGGGGAAAGCATCTGCTAATAAAGGGCCCAATATTGATGTTTTCACAAGGCAGTCTTCTGTCCATTGGTGCATTCCACATGCAGAACTTGATCAACACAGAAGTAATTGTACATTCCATGGCCTAGCACAGTGTTTCTCAACCCTGGCCCTGGGGACCCACTGCCCTGCATGTTTCAGATGTCTCCCTGCCCCAACACACCTGATTCAAATGAATGGGTCGTTATCAGGCTTCTGCAGAGCTTGATGACGACCCATTCATTTGAATCAGGTGTTTTGGAGCTGGGAAACATCTAAAACATGCAGGGCAGTGGGTCCCCAGGACCAGGGTTGAGAAACACTGGCCTAGCACATGAACACATGCCTTTTTCAGCGCTACATTATTAAACATTTTTTGCCTTTCTTTTTCTCATGACCATGTGCAGTTTGGCACTGAAGGTCTTTTTGTAATTGAATTAACATTCTTCCCTGTTCCTCCGCTGTTTTTCTAGCAGTTTCTTCATATTTCTGCATATTTTCAAGAATGATTCTACGACAGTCTTCCTCCATGTCTTTCAATGTTTTCGCTTCTTTTGTTCTCTTAGCCTCTTCATCAATCTTACTCTTCTGAAGTTCTTCACGTTCCTTCTCAAGTTCCTTCTGCAACAATTCCAGCCTTTTCCTCTCCTCCTCTTTTCTCTCTGCGTCCTCCTTAGATCTTCTGTCTGCCTCCTCTTTTCTTTCCTTGTCTAACTGCTCATGTTTTTTCAGCTGCCTTTGCATTTCTTCAAGCTCCCTTTTTAGTTGTTTAGATATCCTTTCATTCTCTCCCTTTTGTCTTTCTTGTTCCATTACTTTTTCAAACTCTTCCCACATTTTGCATTCTTTCAATTCATACTCTCTTCTCTCTTGCTCTTCTTTCTGTCTCCTGTACTGCTCATCCATCTCTTTCCTCTTCTGTTTCTTTTCCCTTTCCTGCTCCCATTCCTTAGCTTTTTTCTTAATGTATTCCTGTATCTCTTTTTTCTCATTTTCTGTCTCTTTAATTCTCTGTTCCCACTCAAGTCTTTGTCTTGCCTCATTGTTTTTCCTCTCCTGCTCCTCTCGATTCCTCTTTTTCTTTTGTTCTGCTTGCCTTGCCTCAAATTCTCTCTTTTTTCTTTTTTGTTTTTCGATCAGCTCTTCCCTCTGTTTCCTCTCTCTTTCCACCCTCCACTTCTCTTCCTCTTCCCTACGTTTTTCAACTCCTCTTCCAGAGTCCTTTTCGTTTCCTCAGTCTCACCTATTTTGTTCTTCCACTCTGATTCTTGTCCTGCCTTCCTCTTTATGTCTTCCCTGTCTCTCCTCTCTTTTATTTCCTTATCTCTTTTCTTCCACTTTTCTACCTCCATCCTTAAATGTTCTTCTTTGTCTTTCAGCTTTTTTTCCTGAAGCATTATTTCTTCTTCTGCTTTGTGTCTCTGCTCTTCCATCCTCCTCCTCATCTCGTTCATCTCCGCTTCATGTTTTGCCTCCAGCATCTCTTTCTCTCTCTGCATCTCTCCTTTTTTCTCTTTCAGTATTCTTTCGCGCGCTCTTTCCTTATGGTAATTTCTGCCTTCTGGAACATCTCATTGGTGTAACAGCCTCCTCCATTCCTCTGAACCATCACGTCTATCTTATGCAGCAGCTCAGACACTTGGGTGCGATTGCTCATGTCATTATTATTGAAGACATGAAACCTGTTTCCACAGTCTTGAATCAGATTCTGGATTACAGGGTCACCTTGTTGAATGAAACTTTCAATGGGTTCATTTCTAAGATCATCCCCTCTTGTGAATAAGACTATGGTGAACACTTCAGCCATTTTACCAAAGGTGCTCTTAATGAGCTGCAATGTGTCCTTCTCCTCCTCCGTGATTCTTCCAATCTGTAGCACTAGGAGAAACACATGAGGTCCTGGGGCCAACAAGGAGATGCATTTGGCTATTTCCTGCTGGACCTTCTCATTTGAAAATGATGTGTCAAAGAGACCCGGCGTGTCAACTACAGCAACGCGCCTGCCAGCTACTTCCCCTTCTACTTTCTTACAGCAGGTCGTCACTGGTTTCATACTGAAATGCGACTGGAACTCCTCCCTCTGCAGTATGGTGTTTCCTGTGGCACTTTTCCCATTTCCTGTCTTCCCCACGAGCACTATCCTCACACAGTCAGAGCTCTGGTCTTTACCCCCAGCGCCTGCCAAATAAAGACACACAGTTCAACTCAGAGAGAAAATACGGAGAATCAAGGCCATCATAAAAAGCCTTCTCAGGGGTGTCAAAGTCCTAAAGCACAGCAGTGTCAGCAGGTATTGTTTCCTTTAAATGAGCTGCCAGTTAAGCCCTTGAAAACAAGGTGTGTGGATTCATCAGTTAGTCAGTGATTAAATAAATCTCTGGTGCTGAAACACATTGAATACCAGCAATCAACCGATTTCACCATCAACCAATCAACCAAACAGGAGTGCCTTTAGCTGTCCAAAACTGAATTCTGACACCTGTGGTATATATGCCATTTGTAATTTAAAAAAAAAACAGATTCAATTAACATTGATCTTTCGGCACAATCCCGTGGGGGTTATGTAGACATTGCCACAATATATAGGTGCTGGGAAAATATTGCTAAAAGAAGGGAGCATATAAATAAATGCCATACATCAGTCCATCATGACTGTTCATCATGTTTTCACAAACATGGAACATGCAAGGTGGAAACCACTAACTAAGACAGGTGATTCTAAATTGCTTTGTTGGATAGAATTCACCGGCATGCTTAGAATTCTCTGGCATGGTTAGAATATGTAGGTAGAATTCTGTAGATTAATGGAACTTCTGAATGATTAAGTGGACTGAATGGCTTGTTCTCGTCATTATGTGTTCCTTCATTTGATGCCAGAATACAGGACTTGTTGACACACAACGAACCACTGGATTATAATGCTTTTTGAAGTGAAGCATTTCTCAAGAATAAATAAATGATTAACCTCTCCACACTCATCCACTGATATACCCTTATAAAAAATGATGAACCTCTACACACTTGTCCACCGATATACCCTTATGAAGAAATGATGAACCTCTCCACACTTGTCCACTGATATACCCTTATGAAGAAATGATGACTCACTTACCCTGTGATGTGCCCTTAATACGTTCCTCTAATTCTCTGATCCTCCTGTCCTTCTCCTCTAGCTCAGTTTTGTACCTGGCCTCCAGCTCTCGACCCTTCCTCTCGAGATGTGTCTCCAAGTACATATCCAAGGAAAAGCAACTTTCTGTTTCACTATTCATCTCCTCTATGACCTCCAGAAGTTTTGGAACTGTTGGGTTGTTGAGAATGTGCTGGTTGTAGAAAACAAAGTACCTGTTTTTACAGATCCTCAGAAGCTCCTGAATGTCCTTACTTTGCTGCAGAATGTCAGGTTGAGCAGCTGGATTCTCATGGATAAAAATGACCATCATGTAATCGGTGACTCTTGAGCCAAATGTCTCCTGAATCCTGGTTATTTCTGCCTTGTCTTCATCAGTGAGGGGAGCAGCTGGAGTGACCAGGAGGAAGGCATGGACTCCATGGCAACAGAGAGAGGTAAAGAGGCGAGACACAGTGAGCTGTGCATCACACAGAGCTGGCATTTCTACCATGGTAACCGGGCGACCGCACACTTCTCCATCTCTCCTCTCACACACTGAAGAGGAGCCAGGACCCACACTGGACTCCCCCTGTCCCAGGATGGTGTTTCCTGCGAACGTCTTCCCAGCTCCTCTCCTCCCAAACAACACCAGGTTCAGTCCATCTCCCCCAGCCACTGGAAATAAAGAAGAAGACTCCGTTATCTTGTGACTGTTGTCTTGTGACTTATCTCACTGCATTATTGTCATTTTCGCCCTGTTGAGAGTCATTCCCCAGCATGCATTTCAGCACACCCTCAGCTTTCATTCATCAGTACTCAGGCGTAATTCCACAGCTGAGTTTCCATCCATTTGTTTGCTTGCCTTAATGCTACATGCCAAGAGTTAGCATCTGAAATATGAAATGAACTTTGCAAATTGTCAGTTTGTGAATAATCAGTGATACGTTTTCAATGTTTTATGCATCGGTTCAGAGTGCTATAACTGTATATTCTGTAGCAAAACAAAAGCCTGATTTCTCTCAGGTTTCACGTATCTTTATTTATCCAGTGTTTATCTTTATTTATCCAATGTTTAGAAGCATTAAGTCGTAACTTAGCTATCAAATCAATTCTCACCATTAGTAACACAAACTCATTTCAGTATATCTTTTCTTTGACTGATTCTTTTCTTACCTTTTTTCCCTTTAATTTCCTGCAGTTCTTCAGACAGAGCCTTTGGTTTCTCCTTGCTCTCCACCTTCTGTTCCGCCCCCCTCAGAGGTACCTGACTCGCTCCAAGCGTGGCTGATTCTGGCTCCTTGAAGATCTCACAGCTGAGGAAACCTCCTCCATTCTCCCTCACCATCTGCTCTATTTTCTGCATTAGTTCAGTAACCTGGGTGTAATTAATCTCATCTGTGTTGTGAAACGTGTAACACCTTCCACTACACATTTGCAGAACTTGGGTATAAGGCAGGTCAAAGACAGTTCTTTTACTCTCCTGTGTGGCCAGTACCATCGAGTACATGAAGGCCTCAGGGCTGAAAGAGCACAGGATTCTCTCGAATCTTTTTTTCCCCTCAGATGTAATGTTGCCGTTCTCCAGCAGCAGCAGGAATGCATGAGGACCTGGGGCAGACAGGGTAACACATCTCTCTATCTGATGGAATAATTGCCTGTCAGGGAGCTCGGGGTCCAGTAAGTCTGGAGTGTTGATCAGAGCCACAGGCCTCCTATTCACCAGACCTCGTGCTTTCTCACACTGATCTTTCACTGAAAGGGCCTCTTTCCGCAGGATGATGTTCCCCACTTTACTCTTCAGTTCTCCAGACTTCCCCAGCAGCACAACCCTCAACTCAGACACTGCAAAGTGGGACAAAATGTTTACTATAAGATAAGGTCAAAGAATTGCACTTTTTAAAAAAAATTGTTAACTTTTTAGAACTTTGTATATGTTTCGCCAGTTCATAGAAATAAATAGTTTGTTATTTTTTTTCTTCAGGGGTATTAACGTACTGTTGGGACGCACAAGTTCAGGACTCCTTCTTCCCTGCAGGTACTCTTTGTTCACATCTCCTGGAAACAGCACAGTGAGTCATTACTTAATGCACAATGAGGCACAATATAAAATGTGGAACCCACATACGGTATTGTGTACAACTCCAAATATAAAATAAACTCTTCATTAAAACAAACAGCATCAGGATGCTATAATTTGCTTATCAGAATAATATTGTGTTTAAACTTCTCTAATATATATTGTATGCTACACTGGTCTTTGGTCACATAATAAAAACAAGTATTATTATTAGTATTAGTATTAACATTTTTCTTCTTCTTATTATTTTCTCCATTTACTTTAACTCAATTTGAATTCATAACATAAAATAATGTCAAGAACAGGCCTAAGCTTGAAGAGATTAAGCATCTTAAGTCTTTCCTCATAGCTTTTATCTTTCATACCAGGAATCAATTTGGTTGCTCTTCTTTGAACATTTTCCCAATCAGATCCTCTATATATTTCTGGTAGTATGGTCCCCAGAACTGCACACAATACTCCAAGTGTGGTCTAACAAATGTATTGTATAAGATAAGTAGAACTTCCTTGGTTTTATACTCAGTACTTTTGGCTATATATCCCAGCATCCCGTTGGCCTTTTTTTGTTGTACTGCTACAGCACAGTGCCTAGAACCTGAAAGGCTTTGATCAACCATTACTCCCAAGTCTTTTTCAAACTGAGCACATTCATATTTTGTTCCTCCCAGAAAGTGGGACATCTAAAAATTCTGCCTCACTTTTTCTTTGTCCTGTCGTCAATTCCCAATTAATAGCAGGGTAATTGAAGTCACCCATAATAATAGTCTCACTCCCTGATAAGCTTGTTTTATGGTTCCAAAGAGCACTGAATTCACACTGCCATCTGAAGCTTGAGGTCAGTAATACACGCCTACTGTAAGGTCCTTTTCATGGTCCTTATTGTACCTTATCAAACCTTGTTTTATAGTTGTTCCAATGATCATGATATGCACTTTCGTATGTCACTTTGAATAAAAGCGTCTGCTAAATAAATGTAATGTAATGTAATGTTCCCCTATGAGCTTAAATCAAATATACTCACTAGGCTTGAACTGGTAAATTTACGAAATTTCCTGCACATTAAATCAATAATTTTTATTTATTTATATAGAGAGCCATACCCCCCACCTGTCTTACTGGATCTATCCTTCCTAATGAGTTTGTACCCCTCTATATTATATTCATCCCCATCCTCCTCCCCAAGACATGTCTCTGTAATCCCAGCTATGTCATAGCTCCCACAGTTCATAGCAACCTCAAGTTCCAATAATGGATTTTTTAAATACTTCTAGCATTTAAACAAAGTCATTTCAAATTATGACTTCTACACCTCCTCCCCTATTCCCTCACCCCTAGGCATCCCACGCCACCCTTACTAAAATTTAGCTTTAAAAAGATTTTATTGGTGTTCACACGGTTATAGGTAGCCATCAGCATTTAGCCTCAACTGTCTCCTCACTCAAGAGAACTAATAAACAAATATAAAATGTCCTCCTTTCCTTCCTTCCTTTCCATAATTTACCATATCATCACATAATCAATGAACTACTAAGAAGCAAATAAGATAATACTTATACTAAGGGAAAAAAACTGTAATATAATAAAGTTCAGACTAAATTTAAAATGAAGTCCCTTTATGCACTTGCTAAAGCAGTAGTCTATACAAAGTATTTGGAAAGAAAATAATCCCTTTATTTTGTATCATTTTCTTTGATTGTGAATGTATACTAATGTTCAATGTTTGCATTAAACCCACAGGAGAGAGATAACTTAGACACAGTTGTGTCACTACTCACGGGAATCAATCCGCCCTGCCATGGCCGTTACAGAAAAATATGTTCTCAAAACATAAAATTCAAAATGGTCCTGTGGGAATGAAAAGAGAATGTTGCATTTTTCAAAAACAAGCCTCCAGCTTCATATCTTACCGTAGTAATAATTATGTATTTACAAATATACTACTAATATACATTTTTGACTGTTGCACTTGGCTCACATTTGCTTAATCTACCTGTTACGATGACTTTAATTATTGTTCACGGGCAGAAAGTATATGTATACTTATATATATGTACAGAAAAACAAACAGTAGATAGTAAATGCTGTGGTTATACTTCATAGAATTACATGATTACACTCACGTAGGTAGTATAAAAGAGAATGTACTTACAGATCATTGTATTGATTACACTTTGATTGTTTATATCTACTTATATAGAGAACGTCTAAAAAAGGCAAAAATAAAATACTACTAAACTGAGTATTAAAAAACATATAGAGTGAATAAATTTTGCATAAATATTTTTTGGTAATTAAACTAGCCTATGAAAAAGGCAAAATAAAAGAGTAGATTTTTAAAAATCTCTCTTGAAAATAGTTTTCTGCTTCTCCCCCCTTCTTCTCTTCTACTTCTTCTTTGTTCTGTTCAAAGTTCACCTTCAATGACCCACCCCTTTCCATCAGATAAGAACATGACTTATCTGAACATGCCAAGAAAAGGGGGGGAGGGGTGGGGGGCACCAGTTACACACACAAACTTTGAGCCACTGCACTGCAAAATGTTTAATAAATAAGTTCTGTCCGTCAGCCATTATGTTTCTTCAAATCGATTCATATCATTGTGGATGGCCACTAGCCTAGATAAAAATTCCCATTCTGTTTGCAACATAGGACTTTGATTTCACTAACTAGTCGTTTCCTTTACTACACATTATTGAAAAATGATCGCTATGTTCTGTAGTCGCCCCCACCAAGTCAGCGCACAGCAGGCAGCGGGCTGAAGAGCTGACCATTCCCGGCTATCACTCAGGGAAACTCTCGCATCGAGGAGGAGGTGCGGGAGCTAGCAAGACACAAGCCTGGTGTGGCAGCTGGATTTATTTCAAACCCCTGCAACCTATACATCAAAATGAAGCTTAGAACCTGTAGTGTTTAGCTGTATGTGTTAATTTCCTCCATAAAAAAACACAGTCAAAATATTTAAAAACCGACGTTTTACCGTGTATTTCAGTCAATATTTATAGGTCTGGCTATAATGAACACGAAATTCATTCACGGTAACAGTTGCCACCATTGGAAAATATGAGAACATCAGATGGTTTGCAGTCTATCCAAACTTAGTTCAGTAGGAGAAAAAATAAATAAATAAAACAGGCAAGATAGTTCATGTAGGCTATTACTGTTATGCAGGGTACGCGGTAGGCAATTTCATTAACATGTACTTTCATCTATGCAACATTTTAAAGAGAGATGAATAAAAAGCCTCCACGAACCCCGGCTATTATTAACGGCAACTTAGACTGCTTGAGCAAAATCAGCAGGTTGCTGGTCAGCAGCTAAACTAGGATTGAATATTTCCCTCATACCTACATAACGTTCACAGCGGCGACAGGTGAGCTGAAAATTGGTGGGGCCCAAAACTTTCCTTTAAATCTAATCATTAGTAATTTTCCTTTATTATCAAGCGTGCCAACGATCGGACTAATCAAATGGCAAGTAGCCTAACACACAGCGTCTTCATACCTTGTTAGGGGGATTAAATCATAAATTCAATTTATCCGTTTAAAATCCGTTTTAATCACCAAGTAGCTAGTCTACACTTAACAAACAAGATACGCCAGTCTGTTATCTACCGTGTTAGCTTTCAGAATAACAAGCAAAAACAAAACCTAAGATGTGCATGTATCCACAAATAATGTTGATTAAAAATGTGCACAATTTCGTACTGCAAATGAAAATAAATGTTGGCAATAAGGCCTAGGCTACTCGTTAAAACTGCCTATTTGGGGAGAGCTGGCTATATGATAGTATTGCTATTAAGTAGCCTATATTGTGCATTAATTGCATTGATACTCAAGGAAAATCAGGGGAAGATTCCGCCACTGCTTAGTGATTAAGACGGATTTTTCTAAATCGCATTTATCATTTAATCTCCCTAACACAATGCGAAGAAGCTGTGTCCCTTTCCAATTGCTTCAGATCGTTTGCATCACTGAAAATTAATTAAAACAGTTCGAGATCAATGATTAGTTTAAAGGAAAGTTTTGCGCATCACCAATTTTCAGCTCACCAGTCGCCGCTGGTTTTATTTTGTTTCAATTCGACAGTTTAAGAAAGGATAAAGGAGGAAGAAAGGGAGGACAAAAGAGGAGGATGACCAATTATTTTCATGGGTAAAAAAATTCTCAGCATTAATTACACTCAGTAAAATTGAAATATTTTATGTAAAAGCTAGTACCAATAGTATACATTCTTTTTAAAACATTGTTTTCCTTAATTACAATTATGTGCACAATACATTAAAGATACAACTATTTTGAGCTGAGATATTCATTGGTTTGTACCTTTTTTCACCCACTTCCCAGCTGATCTCAGGGTCCAGACACTTCATAAAACTTAGTTTAGTTAAAAATAAAAAAAAGAGAGAGATGAAAAGTACAGTATGAGGATGTGGAAATATATTTCATAATTAATTATATGGCAATATTAAATCAATGTGATGCTTTGAAGGTACAACAATTGCACTGTCAATTAATATTAGGTTAGAAAATGCAGCATTTGCCTGATTTAACGTGACTTCTGGTATAAACCACGCCCATTTCCTGTCTTCTATCCGAATACAGATACAGATACAGATAATTTTGTTGGTTGAACAGATACAGATACAGATACAGATACAGATAATGAGGTCTCTGCATGCCCCTAATATATATATATATATATATATATATATATGTGTGTGTGTGTGTGTGTGTGTGTGTGTGTATTTATGTATGTATATATAACCACAGGAAAGGCTCCCCTGTTGTTAAATGAGATATTACTGCTGGGGGCTTTGCATACTGGAGCTAATAATCACATAGTGGAGCAATATGGGACAGAAAATTATAATTTTGAGTCTGTATGGTACCGTAAATTAGGTGTGCTGTCAAAATAATAGCCTTAAAATCTCATCTGTGCAGAATTTCTACACTTACAGAAGGTTATTGTGTTGTGCTGTAGTGTGACGTACTGTGGATACCGTGTGTATTTGTGTACACAGGTTACAATATTTATAGCTCTGTAGTTCTCTATTTAAAAACCATTACCGGTTAACCCTAATAGTCTCAGAACCAGTAAGTGTAAACTAAAAATTCAGATCCTCTTTCTCTCTTTCTCCTCCATAGATTCTCACTCCCTTCTTCATCTCATTCCTTTTTTTCCCTCGTTTGCAGTTTTCTTCCTCCTCTGTCATGTTGCTCTTGCTTCTATGGTTCACTGGCCCCTCCTCTCCTTTCTTCACCTCCTTTCGTCTCTTCCTTTCCTCACCTCCTTTCCTCCTCTCCCTTCCTCTCCTCCCTTCCTCACCTCCTTTCCTCCTCTCCCTTCCTCACCTCATTTCCTCCTCTCCCTTCCTCTCCTCCTTTCCTCCTCTCCTTTCCTCTCCTCCTTCCCTCACCTCATTTCCTCCTCTCCCTTCCTCTCCTCCCTTCCTCTCCTCCTTCCCTCACCTCCTTTCCTCCTCTCCCTTCCTCTCCTCCCTTCCTCACCTCCTTTCCTCCTCTCCTTTTCTCCTCTCCCTTTCTCACCTCCTTTTCTCACCAGAAGTGTCAGGTGTCCCTGTAATTCCCCCTGCTCTTTATCAGGCTTACTATTACTTCTGTGTTGTTCCTCTTTCAACCTCCTCTCCTGCTTTTCCCGTTGTATGAATTTGTCCCCCTCTTTTTTGTCAAGCTTCAACTCCTGATTTATGCTTGGCCTGCAACATCTCCAGTTCTCTCTTCACTTCTTCCCCTTTTTCTTTCTCCGTCTGTATTTCTATCATTGCCACTTCTGCTTCCAGGAACATCTCACGAGTGCAGCAGCTTCCTCCATTCTCCCAGTTCATCTTCTCGACCTTTTTTAAACAGGTCAATGGCTTGACATTTTTTGTTTATTGTTATCGCAGACAGGGTACCTGCCTCCACAGTTTTCAGTCAGGTTCTCGACCTCAGGATGACCTTCTGCAATGTATTCTTTAATGCAGGGATCAGCAACTCACGGTCCTCGAGGGCCGAGAACTGCTGGCTTTCCACCCTCCCTTTGCCTGGGAGTCAGGTGTGAAGACAGTCTGGCCAATCAGTAGCACTAATTACCCGGGAGAAAAGAAAACCAGGGCTGGATTTGGATTCGAGGGCCAGAGTTGATGATCCCTGCTTTAATGCAAGCATCACCCAGGTCTTTACCTCCGTTGAGGAGGACCATTGTGTACTTCTCAGCTTTGTCGTCGAAGGCCAGCTTGATGAGCCTCAGTGTCTCTCTCTCTCTCTCTCTCTCTCTCTCTCTCCACTTGTGTGAAGCGTCCCACTGACTTCATCAAGAGGAACACAGGAGGTCCAGAAGATTCCAGTGACATGATGCTGGATGTCTTCAGTAGACAGGGTGGTATGAAACAGGCCATGGAGTGTCAATCACAGCTACCTCACTTCCTGCTACTGTTCCTGTCTCTTTCCTGCATTACCTTGTCATCACGCTATTTTAAGCCTTGGAACGCCTTTCTCCCCCAGCATGGTGTTTCCTGTGGCACTTTTCCCTACACCGTTCTCAAACGCACTCTGCCATCCTGTTTGACTTTCACACCCGATAGCGGAGGCCAGCATTTAACCAGCTAGGAAGTTTTGCTGGTCTGTGATGTGTTTTTTTTTTCAGCACTTTTGTATCACTGATCGC
>CM045890.1:56728786-56767438 GCA_025169545.1 Anguilla japonica
CATGAACTTCCGTTCCGTGCAGTACCTTCTTCTTCGCTAAATTTAATGGCCGATCTTATAAACGTGTATAGGTGCATACCGTCACCTACTGTAGCGGAGTGCAGTGAAGTACCTATCCGATGTTTTATTAATAAAGTGAACGCCGTTTTGGGTTGTAAGACGTCTTTTATCTTTGCGAGCTAGCGCCACGGAACGTCGTATTAATTAGGTACTGGTTTGGTTTAAATGTTTGTATAGCTAGCTAAATAATGTCTTGTCTGTACTCTCACGTTTGTATTGACATTTACTTTTATACATGCACACAAGACCATCTGCACAACTGTCACTGTTTACCTTTTGTTTAAACTGCGGTTAAATGCGATTATGAAACATTGAGTCATTGATAATATTTCCTGCTATGAAAACAGCATACATCAGTGAACATGGTTATGACCAAGTTAGTCTGCCAGCATGGTCATCACACTAAGTGGCTAAGCTAGTTTACACTTTTGACCGGCATAAAGCTAGCATTGCCCAGCTTCTTCTTTTTTGTGCTGGTCTGTGATGCTTTTTCCCAGCATGGTTGGTACTTTTTGTAGCATTGATAGTGGTGAGAGACTTGTGAATCTTCCATATAGACTGGTTGGTTTGGTGTTCTAGTGAAATGTACTGAATGTATCTAGCAAACAAGCGCACACTGTTCAGGCCGTGGGATCTCCATGTGCGAGTTGGTGTCAACATAAGCCCTGCTACTTTAGTCCGGATCGTGTTTGTAGTCATAACACCTCCCAGAGGTTGCATATCAACGTTAAAAAGGACTGGTCTTAGAATTGATCCCTGAGGGACACCGCATGACATTAAAAAAACTCTCAGAGTTGTGCTTGCCCAGGTTAACAGGGAAGGAATGGTCTGTTAGATAGGTCTTAAACCAGTTAAGAGCAGTGCCTGTTAAAAAGCGAGGTGGCGGTGGGGTCTACAAGACTGGTTGGGGACTTGAATTCAGTAACAACTTTGTGCAGCATGTCATGATGAATAATTTCAAATCAACCTAAGAAGATTCTGTATGGAGGAATAGCGGGGTTAATTACATCAAATTAATGGGTAGGGATTTTTTACACCAGAATTAATATTTTCAACTTTGTCTCAGAAAAAAGATCTTGAGACAAATCCCTTGTGTGGACACGGGGAGGATTGAGAAGGTGGTCGATAGTGGAAAGCGGCTTTCTGGATTTATTATAAATATCATTTAGAATTTTTTGAAAAACTCTGTGCCAAACGTCATAAAATACCTGTGATTTGATTTTCCTCCACCTCCGCTCTGCCCCACGACAACATCGCTTAAGCTGTGGGATGCTTTCATTCCTCCATTCCACCTCCTGTTTTGAGAATATTTTTCACCTTATCGGGAGCTACAGAGTTTTCGGCTGAGCGTTGAAATGATTACGTAAATCAGTGCAGTCAGATTTGGATGGGTACAGAAATAAGAAGTATACTGCCGAGCAACCAAAGGGGTAATATCACATTTCTGTTTTTAGTTGTTTGCAATTGATCATGGTATTAAAAATTATGCACTAGTGATCAGATATGGCAGTATCAACAATATGATATTACAGATTACATTATATTACATTAAAGGCATTTGGCAGAAGCTTTAATCCAGAGTTATGTACAATGAAGTATATAACCAAAACCAGGAACAGGTGTGTTGAAAACCCTAGAGGGAAGTGCAGTTCCAAGTGCAGGGAACGACCTTGTAGTTTAACTTGGACCCTGTAGGTTAATATGAAAATCACATATGAAAAGTCCTCTAGAAATGACCAGATCTAAGGTATGACCACGGCTGTGGGTCAGCCCGGAACATGCTGAATAAAAGCCATAGAATTCAGTAGGTCCTATAGTTAATAGTAAATAACAGAATAGCCTTGGGGTCAGTGTCTGTATCTGTGTGCAAATTAGAACCTCCGCTGATGGTAATTCTAACAAGTTTTGTGTGGATTATGGATAAGAGCTCTCAGAAATCATTGTGGAAGCTTGTTTGGATGGCCTGTGCACTGACAGCCACCACTGAGGGCTGGCATTTACGCAGCACAGCATGGTACTCAAAGGTACTAAATTAAACCTTACAGTTTACGGAATTTTAAAAGATGGCAGCCAGTCCACCCCCATTTCTTCTGCTGTGTGTTTGTACAAAAAAACTCTAATTATGGGGAGATGCTTCAATAAGAGTGGCTGACCCATCTTCACTAAGCCAGGTTTCAATATAGTTTACAGTTTATTGTTCTGTGTTCAGTAATAATGACAATATACAATTGTGCAAAATGTGAGTGGTGAAATGGCCATATACACAGGCATATGCACAGGAGACAGTGTTGACAAGTGTCCCAAACCATTGCAGCTTTCCCCTTATATATTCAAAGATCAAACTAAAACACCAAGACATCAAATGAAGACACAGAGATAACAAAACACAACATTAATGATCCAGCTTGCACCATCTCTTTACGCATATCACTCTGAGTTAACCTTTATAGCTGAGACACCAACTCCTTCCCCATGACATCGGTCTTCCAACAATACAAAACAGGATTGCACTGTATTATGGAGAACCTAGGTTTTACATAATGCTGATCCAACTGGATGTGTTGTACCTGAGCACTGTCTCTTTATCATACCCCGCTGACCCCCTGTCAGCACAGTAAACAGTCTGTTTTCTGTTTTGGTCTGATAGAAGGCAGACTTCTGCCGACTGCCCTGCATTGGGGTGGAGTGGAGCTAGCCGGGCAGTTGGGTCTAACGCTCAGCTGGATCCAAGGATCTTCAGCCTGCTCTGCAGCAACTCCAGGACATGGGACGACTGAGTCCAGCTCTTCTCCCCCCATGGTCCCATGGTCTCCAGAGGAGTCCAGGAGCGCCTCATCCTCTTTGATCTGGTGGAGGACAGATGTTCTCCTCTCCAGCTCCGTGATTCTCCACTCCAGGCAGAGGCAGCCCTCTCGGCCGGACGAGGAGGCACGTGCTGGCATGGTAGGGCGAGCACAAGATGGCCATACGTGTCTGGAACTGCGTCTCCATTAGCAAGCCGGGAAAGCAAAATGGTAACAGTCTTATTTGGATCTTGTCGATTTAGTAAAAAAAAGCAGATAAAAAAAGATTATAAAATCAGGATGATCGATCTAAAAAATAATAAAATAATAAAATGCTAAAATCGTGCAAATCATTCATTCATTCACTCATGCATTCATTCATTCATTATCAAAGAACCAAGCAATATAAGTGTTTTGTTTGAAGAAGAAACAGGACAAAGAAGCTACACTGTAGAAGCAGGACCTTGGGGTTTATATTTGTGGGGCACCTCCTCACACTGGACATTTCTGGAACTGACACCGATCTCAAACAATCTGACTCTGAGCCCACTGTTGTAGTAAATGTAATAATGTCAGTCTGCTTGTATAGTGCCTGAAAACTACTCAGTGTAAGCCCAGCTACATCCAGTGTCCTGGGACTGTTCAGAAGAAGCATTACAGGTAATGGAGTGACTGCTGGTAATGATGTAACTGGCAGTAATGCAGGATTACTCTAAATGAATAAATATCTTTGAGAACATCTGATGTGTTCCTGATCCACGTTTTTTTTTTTTTTTTCTTTGAAAGAGCTTTCATGCGGTCCCTGAACATAGAGGCCCCAGGGGCTGCTGGGAGGCTCATCCTGTTAAGGAACTGTTCTGGAATGTTCTGGAACATGGACAGGGCCCCAAGGTCTGGCATCCACCATTTCATCTGTAGAGCCACACATACAGCCCGCCTTGCTAACTGCGATATACAGAGCAGCAGCTGACATCACCTGCTTCCGAGGAGAGCCTCTGATTATATCTGAGCTTCTGATGAGGACCCTTGCAGGGTGAGCATGCATGATTGACCATTAAAAATTCAAACAAAAATGTGGGGAAAGCATCTGCTAATAAGGGCCGAAAATTCATGTTTTCACAAGGCAGTCTTCTGTAAATTGGTGGATTCCACATGGAATACTTGATCAACACAGAAGTAATTGTACATTCCATGGCCTAGTACATGAACACATGCCTGTTTCAGCGCTACATCATAAACATTTTTTGCTTTCCAATCTGTGAATTATTGCGTCTTTCTCCTGCAATTCATTTTCATAATGTTCAGCTTGGCGCTGAAGCTTTTTTTGTGATTGAGTTAGCTTTCTTTTGTATTCCTCCTTAAAGTTATTAAATTCCTCTGCTTTTTTTCTAGCAGCTTCTTCATATTTCCGTTTATTTTCAGAAATGATTCTATGATATCTTTCCTCCATGTCTTTCAATGTTTTCGCTACTTTTGTTTTCCTAGCCTCTTCATCAATCTTCCTCTTCTGAAGTTCTTCACGTTCCTTCTCAAGTTCCTTCTGCAACAATTCCAGCCTTTTCCTCTCCTCTTTTCTCTGTGCGTCCTCCTTAGATCTTCTGTCTGCCTCCTCTTTTCTTTCCTTGTCCAACTGCTCTTGTTGTTTTTTCAGCTGCCTTTGCTTTTCTTCAAGCTCCCTTTCTAGTTGTTGTTTAGATCTCCTTTCATTCTCTCCCTTTTGTCTTTCTTGTTCCATTACTTTTTCAAACTCTTCCTGCATTTTGCGTTCTTTCAATGCATACTCTCTTCTCTCTTGCTCTTCTTTCTGTTTCCTGTCCTGCTCATCCTTCTCTTTCCTTTTTTGTTCCCTTTCCCTTTCCTGCTCCCATTCCTTAGCTCTTTTCTTAATGTATTCCTGTATCTCTTTTTTCTCATTTTCTGCCTCTTTAATTCTCTGTTCCCACTCAAGTCTTTGTCTCGCCTCATCGTTTTTCCTCTCCTGCTCCTCTCCTTCTCTCTTTTTCTTTTCTTCTGCTCGCTTTGCCTCGACTTCTCTCTTTTCTCTTTTTTGTTTTTCCATCAGCTCTTCCCTCTGTTTCCTTTCTCTTTCCGCCCTCCGCTTCTCTCTCTCTTCCCTATGTTTCAACTCCTCTTCCAGTCTCCTTTTCGTTTCCTCAATCTCACCTATTTTGCTCTTCCACTCTGATTCTTGTCTTGCCTTCCTCTTTATGTCTTCCCTCTCTCTTTTTCCTTCTCTCCTTTCTTCCACTCTTCTAGCTCCATCCTTAAATGTTCTTCTTTGTCTTTCAGCTTTTTTTCCTGAAGCATTATTTCTTCTTCTGCTTTGTGTCTCTACTCTTCCATCCTCCTCCTCATCTCTTTCATCTCCGCTTCATGTTTTGCCTCCAGCTTCTCCTTCTCTCTCTGCATCTCTTCCTCTTTCTCTCTCAGTATTCTTTCGTACTCTTTCCTTATGGTAAATTCTGCCTCCTGGAACATCTCATTGGTGTAACAGCCTCCTCCATTCCCCTGAACCATCACGTCTATCTTATCCAGCAGCTCAGACACTTGGGTGCGATTGCTCATGTCATTATTATTGAAGACATGAAGCCTGTTTCCACAGTCTTGAATCAGATTTTGGATTACAGGCTCACCTCTTTGAATGAAGCTTTCAATGGATTCATTTCTAAGACCATCCCCTCTTGTGAATGTGACTATGGTGAACATTTCAGCCGCTTTACCAAAGGTGCTCTTAATGAGCTGCAATGTGTCCTTCTCCTCCTTCGTGATTCTTCCAATCTGTAGCACTAGGAGAAACACATGAGGTCCTGGGGCCAATAAGGAGATGCATTTGGCTATTTCCTGCTGGACCTCCTCATTAGACAATGATGTGTCAAAGAGACCCGGCGTGTCAACTACAGCAACGCGCCTGCCATCTACTTCCCCTACTCCTTTCTTACAGCGGGTTGTCACTGAATTCATACTGCTCTGCGCCTGGAACTCCTCCCTCTGCAGTATGGTGTTTCCTGTGGCACTTTTCCCATTTCCTGTCTTCCCCACGAGCACTATCCTCACACAGTCAGAGCTCTGATCTTCACCCCCAGCGCCTGCCGAATAAAGACACACAGTACAACTCAGAGAGAAAATCCGGAGAATCATGGCCATCATAAAAAGCCTTCTCAGGGGTGTCAAAGTCCTAAAGCACAGCAGTGTCAGCAGGTATGGTTTCCTTTAAATGAGCTGCCAGTTAAGACCTTGAAAACAAGGTGTGTGGACTCATCAGCTAGTCAGTGATTAAATAAATCTCTGGTGCTGAAACACATTGAATACCAGCAATCAACTGATTCCACCATCAACCAACCAGGAGTGCCTTTAGCTGTCCAAAACTGAATTGTGACACCTGTGGTATATATGCCATTTGTAATAAAAAAAAAACAGATTCAATTAACATTGATCTTTCGGCACAATCCTGTGGGGGTTATGTAGACAGTGTCACAATATATAGGTGCTGGGATAGAATTGCTAAAAGAAGGGCGCATATAAATAAATGGCATACATCAGTCCATCATGACTGTTCATCATGTTTTCACAAACATGGAACATGCGAGGTGGAAACCACTGACTAAGACAGGTGATTCTAAATTGCTTTGTTGGATAGAATTCACTGGCATGCTTAGAATTCTCTGGCATGGTTAGAATATGTAGGTAGAATTCTGTAAATTAATGGAACGTCTGAAGGATTAAGTGGACTGAATGGCTTGTTCTCATCACTTGTTCCTTCATTTGATGCCAGAACACAGGACTTGTTGACACACAACGAACCACTGGATTATAATGCTTTTTGAAGTGAAGCATTTCTCAAGAATAAACAAATGATGAACCTCTCCACACTCGTCCACTGATATACCCTTATGAAGAAATGATGAACCTCTCCACTTACCCTGTGATGTGCCCTTAATACGTTCTTCTAATTCTCTGATCTTCCTGTCCTTCTCCTCTAGCTCAGTCTTGTACCTGGCCTCCAGCTCTCGAACCTTCCTCTCGAGCTGTGCCTCCCAGTACATATCCAGTACAATGCAGCTTCTTGTTTCTCTCTTCATCTCCTCTATGACCTCCAGAAGCTTTGGAACTGTTGGGTTGTTGAGAATGTGCTGGTTGTAGAAACTTTGCAAGTTGTCAGTTTGTGAATAATCAGTGATATGTTTTCAATGTTTTATGCATCGGTTCAGAGTGCAATAACTATATTCTGTAGCAAAACAAAAGCCTGATTTCTCTCAGGTTTCACGTATCTTTATTTATCCAGTGTTTATCTTTATCTATCCAATGTTTGGAAGTATTACGGGGTAACTTAGCTATCAAATCAGTTCTCACCATTAGTAACACAAACTCATTTCAGCATGTCTTTTCTTTGACTGGTTCTTGTCTTACCTTTTTTTCCTTTAGTTTCCTGCAGTTCTTCAGACAGAGCCTTTGGTTTCTCCTTCCTCTCCACCTTCTGTTCAGCCTTCCTCAGAGGTACCTGACTCGCTCCAAGCCTGGCTGACTCTGGCTCCTTGAAGATCTCACAGCTGAGGAAACCTCCTCCATTCTGCCTCACCATCTGCTCTATTTTCTCCATTAGTTCAGTAACCTGGGTGTAATTAATCTCATATGTGTTGTGAAACTTGTAACACCTTCCACTACACATTTGCAGAACTTGGGTATAAGGCAGGTCAAAGACAGTTCTTTTAATCTCCTGTGTGGCCAGTACCATTGAGTACATGAAGGCCTCAGGACTGAAAGAGCGCAGGATTCTCTCAAATCTTTTTTTCCCCTCAGATGTAATGTTGCCATTCTCCAGCAGCAGCAGGAATGCATGAGGACCTGGGGCAGACAGGGTAACACATCTCTCTATCTGATGGAATAATTTCTCATCAGGGAGCTTGGGGTCCAGTAAGTCTGGAGTGTTGATCAATGCCACACGCTTCCCATTCACCAGACCTTTAACTCTCTCACACTGATCTTTCACTGAGAGGACCTCTGCCCCCAGGATGATGTTCCCCACTTTACTCCTCAGTTCTCCAGACTTCCCCAGCAGCACAACCCTCAGCTCAGACACTGCAAAATGGGACAAAATGTTTACTATAAGAGAAGGTCAAGGAATTGCACTTTAAAATAAAAAAGTCTTTTTAGACCTTTGTATATGTTTCGCCAGTTCATAGAAATAAATAGTTTGTTATTTTTTTTCTTCAGGGGTATTAACGTACTTTTGGGACGCTCAAGGTCAACACTGGCTCTTCTCCGCAAATCCTCTGTTTTCACATCTCCTGGAAATAGCACAGTGAGTCATTACTTAATGCACAATGAGGCACAATAGAAAATGTGGAACCCACATAGGATATTGTGTACAACTCCAAATATAAAATAATCTCTTCATTAAAACAAACAGCATCAGGATGCTATAATTTGCTTATCAGAATAATATTGTGTTTAAACTTCTCTAATATATACTGTATGCTACACTGGTCTTTGGTCACATAATAAAAACAAGTATTATTATTAGTATTAGTATTAATATTTTTCTTCTTCTTATTATTTTCTCCATTTAATTTAACTCAATTTGAATTCATAACATAACATAATGTCAAGAACAGGCCTAAGCTTGAAGAGAATAAGCATCTTAAGTCTATCCTCATAGCTTTAATATTTCATACCAGGAATAAATTTGGTTGCTCTTCTTTGAACATTTTCCTGATCAGATCCTCTATATATTTCTGGTAGTATGGTCCCCAGAACTGCACACAATATTCCAAGTGTGGTCTAACAAATGTATTGTATAAGATAAGTAGAACTTCCTTGGTTTTATACTCAGTACTTTTGGCTATATATCCCAGCATCCGGTTTTTTTTTTACTGCAACAGCACAGTGCCTAGAGCCTGAAAGGCTTTGATCAACCATTACTCCCAAGTCTTTTTCAAATTGAGCACATTCATATTTTGTTCCTCCCAGAAAGTAATCTTGCCCAATGTTTTTATTTCCCACATGCAGAACTTTACAATTGGCTATATTGAATTTCATTTGCCAGGTTTCTGCCCACTTCTTGGATTACTTTAGTAGATTCCAAACTATTAGCTAGGTCTCCCAGTTTTATATCATCTTAAAATTTACTAACGTACTTTATATGTCCCTGTCAAGGTCATTGATATATGATATATATTGATAATGAGGAAGAGTAGTGGTCCCAGCACTGATCCTTGTGGGACTCCACTTCCCACAGTTCCCTGCTCTCATAATATCCCTCCTACAACTCTTTGTGTTCTACCCTGTCGCCAGTTCTGAATCCACTCTGAAATATGTCCTCTAATTCTTACTGTCTTCATTTTGGTAACATGACTCATGTGGTATCTTATTAAATGTTTTTTGGAAATCTAAGTATATAATATCATAAGCCTTGTTACAGTCAAACACTTTGCAGCTTCTTCAAAGAAAGGCAGGGTTTGTCATGCATGACATTCCCTTGTGAAAACAATCCTGGTTATTCCTTAGGATGTTTCTATTTTCAAGAAACACTTCTCACTTGTCTCTAATGATAAATTCCAGTATTTTACATGGGATGCAAGTTAAACTGACAGGCCTGTAGTTTCCTGGATCAGTACAGTCCCCTGTTCTATATATATTGGTATTATATTACCTTGCTTCCAGTCCCCAGGTATTTCTCCACTTTCTAAAAACTGTGTAAAATTACCTGCAAGTGGTTTAAAGATGATCTCACCTAACTCTTTGAGTACCCTTGGGAATACGCCATGTGGGCCTACTGCCTTATTTCTAATAGTAACCACTTCTCTAGTAAAGCTCTCAACAAAGTAACTATTTAAAGCATCAGAAATATCTTTATTCTTATAAAGCAATGATCCTTCTTCACTGCTGATACACCTGACATCCTCCTGACATACTCCTTCACTTTAATTTTCCTACTGCAGTATTGAAAGAGACTTTTAGGATTATGTTTTGCATCATGTAAAAAGCCTCTATGCTTCCTGTAGTTTTTTTCTAACCTTAGCACACATATTACAATATTTAGCCTTATTACCTTCAGTGCTGTAGTTTTTAGATATCTTTCAGACAGTTTTTTTTTCTCAAAGTCTCCCGTATGTCTTTGTTCGTCCACTGGGGAGAACGCTTCTTCAACTTACTTTTCCCTTCCTTTGGAATAAATCTACATTATGCCTCAAGAATAACACTTTTGAACCTGACACACTTTTCATTCACAGTCTTGTCATCAAGATGTTGCACCCAGTCAATATTACTTAAATTTGCTTGCATCATGTTAAAATTGGCATGTCTAAAATGTTCAATTCTGGCCATAGATGAGGCCTTGTTAATTTGGCAAAATATATCAAAACTAACTCTAGAATGATCACTAGTCCAAAGTGGCTCAATTACCTCTATGTTACAAATTATGTCAGGAGCACCACATAGCACCAGATCCAGAATTTATGTCCCTGTGATGGGCTGATTGACATACTGTTCCAAAAAGGTCATTTATAACCTCATTTATAATCTAAAAATTCTGCCGCACTTTTTTTTTGTCCTGTCGGCAATTCCCAGTTAATAGCAGGGTAATTGAGGTCACCCATAATAATAGTCTCACTCCCTGATAAGCCAGTTTTATGGTTCCAAAGAGCACTGAATTCACTCTGCCTTCTGAAGCTTGAGGTCAGTAATACACGCCTACTGTAAGGTCCTTTTTATGGTCCTTATTGTACTTTATCCAACCTTGTTTTATAGTTGTTCTAACGACCATGATATGCACTTTCATATGTCACTTTGAATAAAAGCGTCTGCTAAATAAATGTAATGTAATGTAATGTTCCCCTATGAGCTTAAATCAAATATCCTCACTAGGCTTGAACTGGTAAATTTACGGAATTTCCTGCACATTAAATCAATTTAAAAAAATGTATTTATATAGAGAGCCATACCCCCCACCTGTCTTACTGGATCTATCCTTCCTAATGAGTTTGTACCCCTCTATATTATATTCATCCCCATCCTCCTCCCCAAGACATGTCTCTGTAATCCCAGCGATGTCATGGCTCCCACAGTTCCTAGCAACCTCAAGTTCCAATAATGGATTTTTAAAAATACTTCTAGCATTTCAACAAAGTCATTTCAAATTAGGACTTCCACACCTCCACCCCTTTTCACTCAACCCTGGGCATCCCACGCCACCCTTACTAAAATTTAGCTTTAAAAAGATTTCATTGGTGTTCACACGGTTATAGGTAGCCATCAGCATTTAGCCTCAACTGTCTCCTCACTCAAGAGAACTAATAAACAAATATAAAATATCCTCCTTTCCTTCCTTCCTTTCCATAATCTACCATATCATCACATAATCAATGAACTACTAAGAAGCAAATAAGATAATACTAATACTAAGGAAAAAAAACTGTAATATAATAAAGTTCAGACTAAATTTAAAATAAAGTCCCTTTTTGCACTTGCTAAAGCAATAGTCTATACAAAGTATTTGGAAAGGAAATAATCCCTTGATTTTGTATCATTTTCTTTGATTGTGAATATATACTAATGTTCAATGTTTGCATTAAACCCACAGGAGAGAGATAACTTAGACACAGTTGTGTCACTACTCACGGGAATCAATCCAACTTGCCATGGCCGTTACAGAAAAATATGTTCTCAAAACATAAAATTCAAAATGGTCCTGTGGGTATGAAAAGAGAATGATGCATTTTTCAAAAACAAGCCTCCAGCTTCAAATCTTACCGCAGGTAATAATTATGCATTTACAAATGTACTACTAATATACATTTTTGACTGTTGCACTCGGCTCACATTTGCTTAATCTACCTGTTACGATGACTTTAATTATTGTTCACGGGCAGAAAGTATATATACACTTATATATATGTACAGAAAAACAAACAGTAGATAGTAAATGCAGTGGTTATACTTCATAGAATTACATGATTACACTCACGTAGGTAGTATAAAAGAGAATGTACTTACAGATCATTGTATTGATTACACTTTGATTGTTTATATCTACTTATATAGAGAACGTCTAAAAAAGGCAAAAATAAAATAGTACTAAACTGAGTATTAAAAAGCATATAGAGTGCATACATTTTACGTAAATATTTTTTGGTAATTAAACTATCCTACTGAAAAAGGCAAAATAAAAGAGTAGATTTTTAAAAATCTCTCTTGAAAAAAGTTTTCTGCTTCTCCCCCTTCTTCTCTTCTACTTCTTCTTTGTTCCGTTCAAAGTTCACCTTCAATGACCCACCTCTTTCCATCAGATAAGAACATGACTTATCCTGAACATGCCAAGAAAAGAGGGGAGGGGGGGGGGGGGGGGGGGGGGGCACCAGTTACACACACAAACTTTGAGCTACTGCGCTGCAAAACGTTTAATAAATAAGTTCTGTGCGTCAGCCATTATGTTTCTTCAAATCGATTCATATCATTGTGGATGGCCACTAGCCTAGATTAAAATGCCCATTCTGTTTGCAACATAGGACTTTGATTTCACTAACTAGTCGTTTCCTTTACTACACATTATTGAAAAAGTGATCGCTATTCTCTGTAATCGCGCCCCCACCCGAGTCAGCGCACAGCAGGCCAGCGGGCTGAAGAGCTGACTGTTCCCGGCTATCACTCAGGGAAACTCTCGCATCGAGGTGCGGGAGCTAGCGAGACACACGCCTGGCGTGGCAGCTGGATTTCTTTCAAACCCCCGCAACCTATACATCAAAATGAAGCTTAGAACCTGTAGTGTTTAGCTGTATGTGTTAATTTCTTTCATAAAAAAACGCAGTCAAAATATTTAAAAACCGACGTTTTACCGTGTATTTCAGTCAATATTTATAGGTCTGGCTATAATGAACACGAAATTCATTCATGGTAACAGTTGCCACCATTGGAAAATATGAGAACATCAGATGGTTTGCAGTCTATCCAAACTTAGTTCAGTAGGAGAAAAAATAAATAAATAAAACAGGCAAGAAAGTTCATGTAGGCTATTACTGTTATGCAGGGTACGCGGTAGGCAATTTCATTAACATGTAATTTCATCTATGCAACATTTTAAAGTGAGATGAATAAACAGCCCCCACGAACGCCGGCTATTATTAACGGCAACTTAGACTGCTTGAGCAAAATCAGCAGGTTGCTGGTCAGCAGCTAAGCTAGGATTGAATATTTCCCTCATACCTACATAACGTTCACAGCGGCGACAGGTGAGCTGAAAATTGGTGGAGCGCAAAACTTTCCTTTAAACTAATCATTAGTAATTTTCCTTTATTATCAAGCGTGCCAACGATCGGACTAATCAAATGGCAAGTAGCCTAACACACAGCGTCTTCATACCGTGTTAGGGGGATTAAATCATAAATTCAATTTATTTGTTTAAAATCCGTTTTAATCACCAAGTAGTCTACACTTAACAAACAAGATACACCAGTCTGTTATCTACTGTGTTAGCTTTCAGAATAACAAGCAAAAACAAAACCTACACTTCAATTTTGTTTACAATCTACGCATTGCAGATATTTGCCATGAATTCGAGTGCGGAGAAAGAAGTGCATGTATCCACAAATAATGTTGATTAAAAATGTGCACAATTTCGTACTGCAAATGAAAATAAATGTTGGCTATAAGGCCTAGGCTACTCGTTAAAACTGCCCATTTGGGGAGAGCTGGCTATATGATAGTATTGCTATTGAGTAGCCTATTTTGTGCATTAATTGCATTGATACTCAAGGAAAATCAGGGGAAGATTCCGCCACTGCTTAGTGATTAAAATGGATTTTTCTAAATCGCATTTATCATTTAATCTCCCTACCACAATGCAAAGAAGCTGTGTGTCCCTTTCCAATTGCTTCAGATCTTTTGCATTGTTAATCACTGAAAATTAATTAAAACAGTTCGAGATCAATGATTAGTTTAAAGGAAAGTTTTGCGCATCACCAATTTTCAGCTCACCAGTCGCCGCTGGTTTTATTTTGTTTCAATTCGACAGTTTAAGAAAGGATAAAGGAGGAAGAAAGGGAGGACAAAAGAGGAGGATGACCGATTATTTTCATGGGTAAAAAAATTCTCAGCATTAATTACACTCAGTAAACTTGAAATATTTTATGTAAAAGCTAGTACGAATAGTATAAATTCTTTTTAAAACATTGTTTTCCTTAATTACAATTATGTGCACAATACATTAAAGATACAACTATTTTGAGCTGAGACATTCATTGGTTTGTACCTTTTTTCACCCACCTCCCAGCGGATCTCAGGGTCCAGACAGTTCATAAAACTTAGTTTAGTTAAAAATAAAAAAAAGAGAGAGATGAAAAGTACAGTATGAGGATGTGGAAATATATTTCATAATTAATTATATGGCAATATTAAATCAATGTGATGCTTTGAAGGTACAACAATTGCACTGTCAATTAATATTAGGTTAGAAAATACAGCATTTGCCTGATTTAACGTGACTTCTGGTATAAACTACGCCCATTTCCTGTCTTCTATCCGAATACAGATACAGATACAGATAAATGGGACAGCAAATTATAATTTTGAGTTTGTATGGTACCGTAAATTAGGTGTGCTGTCAAAATAATAGCCTTAAAATCTCACCTGCGCAGAATTTCTACACTTACAGAAGGTTATTGTGTTGTGCTGTAGTGTGACGTACTGTGGATACCGTGTGTATTTGTTTACACAGGTTACAATATTTATAGCTCTGTAGTTCTCTATTTAAAAACCATTACCGGTTAACCCTAATAGTCTCAGAACCAGTAAGTGTAAACTAAAAATTCTGATCCCCTTTCTCTCTTTCTCCTCCATAGTTTCTCACTCCCTTCTTCATCCATTCCTTTTTTTTCCTCTCGTTTGCAGTTTTCTTCCTCCTCTGTCATGTTGCTCTTGCTTCTATGGTTCACTGGCCCCTCCTCTCCTTTCTTCACCTCCTTTCCTCCTCTCCCTTCCTCACCTCCTTTCCTCTCCTCCTTTCCTCACCTCATTTCCTCCTCTCCCTTCCTCTCCTCCTTTCCTCACCTCCTTTCCTCCTCTCCTTTCCTCTCCTCCTTCCCTCACCTCCTTTCCTCCTCTCCCTTCCTCTCCCTTTCCCCTCACCTCCTTTCCTCCTCCCTTCCTCTCCTCCCTTCTCCTCCTTTCCTCCTCTCCTTTCCTCTCCTCCTCCTTCCCTCCCTTTCCCCCCTCTCCGGGCTTCCTCTCCTCTCCTTCCTCCCTCCTTTCCCTCTCCTTTCCTCCTCTCCTTCCCTCACCTCATTTCCTCCTCTCCCTCCCTCTCCTCCTTTCCTCTCCTCCTTCCCTCACCTCATTTCCTCCTCTCCCTTCCTCTCCTCTTTCCCTCACCTCCTTTCCTCCATTCTCCCAGTTCATCTTCTCAACCTTATTTAAACAGGTCAATGACTTGACATTTTTTTGTTTATTGTTATCGCAGACAGGGTACCTGCCTCCACAGTTTTCAGTCAGGTTCTCGACCTCAGGATGACCTTCTGCAATGTATTCTTTAATGCAGGGATCAGCAACTCACAGTCCTCGAGGGCCGAGAACTGCTGGCTTTCCACCCTCCCTTTGCCTGGGAGTCAGGTGTGAAGACAGTCTGGCCAATCAGTAGCACTAATTACCCGGGAGAAAAGAAAACCAGGGCTGCATTTGGATTCCAGGGCCAGAGTTGATGATCCCTGCTTTAACGCAAGCATCACCCAGGTCTTCACCTCCGTTGAGGAGGACCATTGTGTACTTCTCAGCTTTGTCGTCGAAGGCCAGCTTGATAAGCCTCAGTGCCTCTCTCTCTCTCTCTCTCTCTCTCTCTCTCTCTCTTGTGTGAAGCCTCCCACTGACTTCATCAAGAGGAACGCATGAGGTCCAGGAGATGCCAGTGACATGATGCTGGATGTCTTCAGTAGACAGGGTGGTATTAAACAGGCATGGAGTGTCAATCACAGCTACCTCAATTCCTGCTACTGTTCCTTTCTCTGTCCTGCATTACTTTATCATCGCGCTATTTTAAGCCTTGGAAGCAAACGTCTCTCTCCCCCAGCATGGTGTTTCCTGTGGCACTTTTCCCTACACCGTTCTCAAACACACTCTGCCGTCCTGTTTGACTTTCACACCCGGTAGCTGAGACCAGCATTTAACCAGCTAGGAAGTTGTGCTGGTCTGCGGTGTGTTTTTTTTGGTTGGTACTTTTTGTATCACTGATAGTGGTGAGAGAATTGTGAATCTTCCATATAGACTGGTTGGTTTGGTGTTCTAGTGAAATGTACTGAATGTATCTAGCAAACAAGCGCACACTGTTCAGGCCGTGGGATCTCCATGTGCGAGTTGGTGTCAACATAAGCCCTGCTACTTTAGTCCGGATCGTGTTTGTAGTCATAACACCTCCCAGAGGTAGCATATCAAGGTTAAAAAGGACTGGTCTGAGAATTGATCCCTGAGGGACACCGCATGACATTAAAACTCTCAGAGTTGTGCTTGCCCAGGTTAACCGGGAAGGAATGGTCTGTCAGATAGGTCTTAAACCAGCTAAGAGCAGTGCCTGTTGAAAAGCAAGGTGGCGGTGGGGTCTACAAGACTGGTTGGGGACTTGAATTCAGTAACAACTTTGTGCAGCATGTCATGATGAATAATTTCAAATCAATTAAGAAGACTCTGCATGGAGGAATAGGGGGGTTAATTACATCAAATTAATGGGTAGAGATTGTTTTACACCAAAATTAATATTTTCAACTTTGAAAAATTTTCAATTCAGAAAAAAGAAGTAAATTCTGTACATTTTGATATTGAGACAAATCCCTTGTGTGGACACGGGGAGGATTGAGGAGGTGGTCGATAGTGGAAAGCGGCTTTCTGGGGTTATTATAAATATAATTTAGAATTTTTTGAAAAACTCCGTGCCAAACGTCATAAAATACCTGTGATTTGATTTTCCTCCATCTCCGCTGCGCCCCACGACAACATCGCTTAAGCTGTGGGATGCTTTCATTCCTCCATTCCACCTCCTGTTTTGAGAATATTTTTTACCTTAACGGGAGCTACAGAGTTTTCGGCTGAGCGTTGAAATGATTACGTAAATCAGTGCAGTCAGATTTGGATGGGTACAGAAATAAGAAGTATAGTGCCGAGCAATCAAAGGGGTAATATCACGTTTCTGTTTTTAGTTGTTTGCAATTGATCATGGTATTAAAAATGATGCACTAGTGATCAGATATGGCAGTATTGACAATATGATATTGCAGATTACATTACATTACAGGCATTTGGCAGATGCTGTTATCCAGAGCGACGTACAACAAAGTGTATAACCAAAACCAGGAACAGGTGTGTTGAAAACCCTAGAGGGAAGTACAGTTCCAAGTGCAGGGAACGACCACGTAGTTTAACTTGGACCCAGTAGGTTAATATGAAAATCACATATGAAAAGTCCTCTAGAAATGACCAGGTCTAAGGTGTGACCACGGCTGTGGGTCGGTCCTGAAACATGCTGAATAAAAGCCATAGAATTCAGTAGGTCCTATAGTTAATAGTAAATAACAGAATAGCCTTGGGGTCAGTGTCTGTATCTGTGTGCAAATTAGAACATCCACTGATGATAATTCTAACAGGTTTTGTGTGGATTATGGATAAGAGCTCTCAGAAATCATTGTGGAAGCTTGTTTGGATGGCCTGTGCACTGACAGCCACCACTGAGAGCTGGCATTTACGCAGCACAGCATGGTACTCAAAGGTACTAAATTAAACCTTACAGTTTACGGAATTTTAAAAGATGGCAGCCAGTCCACCCCATTTCTTCTACTGTGCTGTACAAAAAAAAAAAACTCTAATTATGGGGAGATGCTTCAATAAGAGTGGCTGACCCATCTTCACTAAGCCAGGTTTCAATATAGTTTACAGTTTATTGTTCTGTGTTCAGTAATAATGACAATATACAATTGTGCAAAATGTGAGTGGTGAAATGGCCATATACACAGGCATATGCACAGGAGACAGTGTTGACAAGTGTCCCAAACCATTGCAGCTTTCCCCTTATATATTCAAAGATCAAACTAAAACACCAAGACATCAAATGAAGACACAGAGATAACAAAACACAACATTAATGATCCAGCTTGCACCATCTCTTTACGCATATCACTCTGGGTTAACCTTTATAGCTGAGACACCAACTCGTTCCCCATGACATCGGTCTTCCAACAATACAAAACACGACTGCACTGTATTATGGAGAACCTAGGTTTTACATAATGCTGATCCAACTGGATGTGTTGTACCTGAGCACTGTCTCTTTATCATACCCTGCTGACCCCCTGTCAGCACAGTAAACAGTCTGTTTTCTGTTTTGGTCTGATAGAAGGCAGACTTCTGCGGACTGCCCTGCATTGGGGTGGAGTGGAGCTAGCCGGGCAGTTGGGTCTAGTACTCAGCTGGATCCAAGGATCTTCAGCCTGCTCTGCAGCAACTCCAGGACATGGGACGGCTGAGTCCAGCTCTTCTCCCGCCATGGTCCCATGGTCTCCAAAGGAGTCCAGGAGCTCCTCATCCTCTTTGATCTGGTGGAGGACAGATGTTCTCCTCTCCAGCTCCGTGATTCTCCACTCCAGGCAGAGGCAGCCCTCTCAGCCGGACGAGGAGGCACGCGCTGGCATGGTAGGGCGAGCACAAGACGGCCATACGTGTCTGGAACTGCGTCTCCGTTAGCAAGACGGAAAAGCAGATAGCGACACAAAACAGTAACACAGCCTTATTTTGATCTTGTCGATTTAGTAAAAAGCGGATAAAAAAGATTATAAAATCAGGATGATCGATCTAAATAATAATAAAATAAAACGCTAAAATCGTGCAAATCATTCATTCATTCATTCATTCATTCATTATCAAAGAACCAAGCAATATAAGTCTTTTGTTTGAAGAAGAAACAGGACAAACAGGAAGCTACACTGTAGAAGCAGGGCCTTGGGGTTTATATCTGTGGGGCACCTCCTCACACTGGACATTTCTGGAACTGACACCGATCTCAAACAATCTGACTCTGAGCCCACTGTTGTAGTAAATGTAATAATGTCTGTCTGCTTGTATAGTGCCTGAAAACTACTCAGTGTAAGCCCAGCTACATCCAGTGTCCTGGGACTGTTCAGAAGAAGCATTACAGGTAATGGAGTGACTGCTGGTAATGATGTAACTGACAGTAATGCAGGATTACTCTAAATGAATAAATATCTTTGAGAACATCTGATGTGTTCCTGATCCACGTTTTTTTTTTAAAGTTTTTTTTTAAAAAGATTTTTTATGCGGTCCCTGAACATAGAGGCCCCTGGGGCTGCTGGGTGGCTCATCCTGTTAAGGAACTGTTCTGGAATGTTCTGGAACATGGACAGGGCCCCAAGGTCTGGCGTCCACCATTTCATCTGTAGAGCCACACATACAGCCCGCCTTGCTAACTGCGATATACAGAGCAGCAGCTGACATCACCTGCTTCCGAGGAGAGCCTCTTATTATATCTGAGCTTCTGATGAGGACCCTTGCAGGGTGAGCATGCATGATTGACCATTAAAAATTCAAACAAAAATGTGGGGAAAGCATCTGCTAATAAAGGGCCCAATATTGATGTTTTCACAAGGCAGTCTTCTTCCATTGTGCATTCCACATTGGAACTTGCATTCCACATGGAGAACTTGATCAACACTGAAGTGTAACTTGTACATTCCATGGCCTAGTACATGAAACACATGATTCAAATGTTTTATCAGCGCTAATTATTAATCATTTTTGGAGCAGGGAAACATCTAAAACATGCACTTTCCCCAATCTGTGAAAACACTATTGCACATGAACACATGCCTTTTTCTCCTGCTAATTTATTTTTAATGTTCCTTTCTTTTTCTCATGACCCTGAAGTTTGGCGCTTTTCTTGTAATTGAGTTAGCTTTCTTCCCTGTTCCCTCCTTAAAGTTATTAAATTCCTCTGCTTTTTTTCTAGCAGCTTCTTCATAGTTTCGTTTATTTTCAGAAATGATTCTATGATATCTTTCCTCCATGTCTATCAATGTTTTCTCTTCTTTTGTTATCCTAGCCTCTTCATCAGTCTTACTCTTCTGAAGTTCTTCACGTTCCTTCTCAAGTCCTTCTGCAACAATTCCAGCCTTTTCCTCTCCTCCTCTTTTCTCTCTGCGTCCTCCTTAGATCTTCTGTCTGCCTCCTCTTTTCTTTCCTTGTCCAACTGCTCTTGTTGTTTTTTCAGCTGCCTTTGCTTTTCTTCAAGCTCCCTTTCTAGTTGCTCTTTAGATCTCCTTTCATTCTCTCCCTTTTGTCTTTCTTGTTCCATTACTTTTTCAAACTCTTCCCACATTTTGCATTCTTTCAATGCATACTCTCTTCTCTCTTGCTCTTCTTTCTGTCTCCTGTCCTGCTCATCCATCTCTTTCCTTTTCTGTTCCTCTTCCCTTTCCTGCTCCCATTCCTTAGCTTTTTTCTTCATGTCTTCCTGTACCTCTTTTTTCTCATTTTCTGCCTCTTTAATTCTCTGTTCCCACTCAAGTCTTTGTCTTGCCTCATTGTTTTTCCTCTCCTGCTCCTCTCGATTCCTCTTTTTCTTTTCTTCTGCTTGCCTTGCCTCGAATTCTCTCTTTTCTCTTTTTTGTTTTTCCATCAGCTCTTCCCTCTGTTTCCTCTCTCTTTCCGTCCTCCACTTCTCTTCCTCTTCCCTACGTTTCAACTCCTCTTCCAGCGTCCTTTTCGTTTCCTCAATCTCACCTAATTTGCTCTTCCATTCTGATTCTTGTCTTGCCTTCCTCTTTATGTCTTCCCTGTCTCTCCTCTCTTTTTTTCCTTTCTCCTTTTTATTCCACTCTCCTAGATCCGTCCTTAAATGTTCTTCTTTGTCTTTCAGCTTTTTTTCCTGAAGCATTATTTCTTCTTCTGCTTTGTGTCTCTGCTCTTCCATCGTCCTCCTCATCTCTTTCATCTCCACTTCATGTTTTGCCTCCAGCCTCTCCTTCTCTCTCTGCATCTCTTCCTCTTTCTCACTCATTATTCTTTCGCACTCTTTCCTTATGGTAAATTCTGCCTCCTGGAACATCTCATTGGTGTAACAGCCTCCTCCATTCCTCTGAACCATCACGTCTATCTTATCCAGCAGCTCAGACACTTGGGTGCGATTGCTCATGTCATTATTATTGAAGACATGAAACCTGTTTCCACAGTCTTGAATCAGATTTTGGATTACAGGGTCACCTCGTTGAATGAAGCTTTCAATGGATTCATTTCCAAGATCATCCCCTCTTGTGAATATGACTATGGTGAACATTTCAGCCATTTTACCAAAGGTGCTCTTAATGAGCTGCAATGTGTCCTTCTCCTCCTCTGTGATTCTTCCAATCTGTAGCACTAGGAGAAACACATGAGGTCCTGGGGCCAAAAAGGAGATGCATTTGGCTATTTCCTGCTGGACCTCCTCATTAGAAATGATGTGTCAAAGAGACCCGGCGTGTCAACTACAGCAACGCGCCTGCCAGCTACTTCCCCTACTCCTTTCTTACAGCAGGTCGTCACTGATTTCATACTGATCTGTGACTGGAACTCCTCCCTCTGCAGTATGGTGTTTCCTGTGGCACTTTTCCCACTTCCTGTCTTCCCCACGAGCACTATCCTCACACAGTCAGAGCTCTGATCTTTACCCCCAGCGCCTGCCAAATAAAGACACACAGTACAACTCAGAGAGAAAATCCGGAGAATCAAGGCCATCATAAAAAGCCTTCTCAGGGGTGTCAAAGTCCTAAAGCACAGCAGTGTCAGCAGGTATGGTTTCCTTTAAATGAGCTGCCAGTTAAGACCTTGAAAACAAGGTGTGTGGACTCATCAGCTAGTCAGTGATTAAATAAATCTCTGGTGCTGAAACACATTGAATACCAGCAATCAACCGATTCCACCATCAACCAATCAACCAACCAGGAGTGCCTTTAGCTGTCCAAAACTGAATTCTGACACCTGTGGTATATATGCCATTTGTAATTTAAAAAAAAACAGGGGGTTATGTAGACAGTGTCACAATATATAGGTGCTGGGAAAAAATTGCTAAAAGAAGGGTGCATATAAATAAATGGCATACATCAGTCCATCATGACTGTTCATCATGTTTTCATGAACATGGAACATGCGAGGTGGAAACCACTGACTAAGACAGGTGATTCTAAATTGCTTTGTTGGATAGAATTCACCGGCATGCTTAGAATTCTCTGGCATGGTTAGAATATGTAGGTAGAATTCTGTAGATTAATGGAACGTCTGAAGGATTAAGTGGACTGAATGGCTTGTTCTCATCATTATGTGTTCCTTCATTTGATGCCAGAACACAGGACTTGTTGACACACAACGAACCACTGGATTAGAATGCTTTTTGAAGTGAAGAATTTCATAAGAATAAACAAATGATGAACCTCTCCACATTCGTCCCCTGACATACCCTTATAAATAAATGATGAACCTCTCCACACTTGTCCACCGATATACCCTTATGAAGAAATGATGAACCTCTCCACTTACCCTGTGATGTGCCCTTAATACGTTCTTCTAATTCTCTGATCTCCTGTCCTTCTCCTCCAGCTCAGTCTTGTGCCTGGCCTCCAGCTCTCGACCCTTCCTCTTGAGCTGTGCCTCCCAGTACATATCCAGGGAAAAGCAGCTTCCTGTTGCTCTATTCATCTCCTCTATGACCTCCAGAAGCTTTGGAACTACTGGGTTGTTGAGAATGTGCTGGTTGTAGAAAACAAAGTACCTGTTTCCACAGATCCTCAGAAGCTCCTGAATGTCCTTACTTTGCTGCAGAAAGTCATGAACAGGTTGAGCAGCTGGATTCTCATGGGTAAAAATGACCATCATGTAATCAGTGACTCTTGAGCCAAATGTCTCCTGAATCCTGGTTATTTCTGCCTTGTCTTCATCAGTGAGGGGAGCAGCTGGAGTGACCAGGAGGAAGGCATGGACTCCATGGCCACAGAGAGAGGTAAAGAGGTGAGACACAGTGGATGTAGTGAGCTGTGCATCACACAGAGCTGGCATTTCCACCACGGTAACCGGGCGACCACACACTTCTCCCTCTCTCCTCTCACACACTGAAGAGGAGCCGGGTCCCACACTGGACTCCCTCCGTCCCAGGATGGTGTTTCCTGCAAACATCTTCCCAGCTCCTCTCCTCCCAAACAACACCAGGTTCAGTCTGTCTCCCCCAGCCACTGGAAATAAAGAAGAAGAGTCCGTTATCTTGTGACTGTTGTCTTGTGACTTATCTCACTGCATTATTGTCATTTTCGCCCTGTTGAGAGTCATTCCCCAGCATGCATTGCAGCACACCCTCAGCTTTCATTCATCAGTACTCAGGTGTAATTCCACAGCCGAGTTTCCATCCATTTGTTTGCTTGCCTTAATGCTACATGCCAAATGTTAACATCTGAAATATGAAATGAACTTTGCAAATTGTCAGTTTGTGAATAATCAGTGATATGTTTTCAATGTTTTATGCATCGGTTCAGAGTGCTATAACTGTATATTCTGTAGCAAAACAAAAGCCTGATTTTCTCTCAGGTTTCTACATATTTGTATTTATCCAGTGTTTATCTTTATTTATTCAATGTTTGGAAGCATTAAGGGGTAACTTAGCTATCAAATCAATTCTCACCATTAGTAACACAAACTCATTTCAGCATATCTTTTCTTTGACTGATTCTTGTCTTACCTTTTTTTCCTTTAATTTCCTGCGTTCTTTAGATACAGCCCTTGGTTTCTCCTTCCTCTCCACCTTCTGTTCAGCCTTCCTCAGAGGTACCTGAATCGCTCCAAGCCTGGCTGATTCTGGCTCCTTGACATCTCACAGCTGAGGAAACCTCCTCCATTCTGCCTCACCATCTGCTCTATTTTCTCCATTAGTTCAGTAACCTGGGTGTAATTAATCTCATCTGTGTTGTGAAACTTGTAACACCTTCCACTACACATTTGCAGAACTTGGGTATAAGGCAGATCAAAGACAGTTCTTTTACTCTCCTGTGTGGTCAGTACCATCGAGTACATGAAGGCCTCAGGACTGAAAGAGCACAGGATTCTCTCAAATCTTTTTTTCTCCTCAGATGTAATGTTGCGTTCTCCAGCAGCAGCAGGAGTGCATGAGGACCTGGGGCAGACAGGGTAACACATCTCTCTATCTGATTGAGTAATTTCCTGTCAGGGAGCTTGGGGTCCAGTAAGTCTGGAGTGTTGATCAATGCCACACGCTTCCCATTCACCAGACCTCGAGCTTTCTCACACTGATCTTTCACTGAGAGGACCTCTGCCCCCAGGATGATGTTCCCCACTTTACTCTTCAGTTCTCCAGACTTCCCCAGCAGCACAACCCTCAGCTGAGACACTGCAAAGTGGGACAAAATGTTTACTATAAGAGAAGGTCAAAGAATTGCACTTTTTAAAAAAATTGTTAACTTTTTAGACCTTTGTATATGTTTCGCCAGTTCATAGAAATAAATAGTTTGTTATTTTTTTCTTCAGGGGTATTAACGTACTGTTGGGACGCTCACGTTCAGGACTCTTTCTTCCCAGTAAATCCTCTGTGTTCCCATCTCCTGGAAATAGCACAGTGAGTCATTACTTAATGCACAATGAGGCACAATAGAAAATGTGGAACCCACATACGGTATTGTGTACAACTCCAAATATAAAATAATCTCTTCATTAAAACAAACAGCATCAGGATGCTATCATTTGCTTATCAGAATAATATTGTGTTTAAACTTCTCTAATATATACTGTATGCTACACTGGTCTTTGGTCACATAATAAAAACAAGTATTATTATTAGTATTAGTATTAATATTTTTCTTCTTGTTATTATTTTCTCCATTTAATTTAACTCAATTTGAATTCATAACATAACATAATGTCAAGAACAGGCCTAAGCTTGAAGAGAATAAGCATCTTAAGTCTATCCTCATAGCTTTAATCTTTCATACCAGGAATCAATTTGGTTGCTCTTCTTTGAACATTTTCCAGATTAGATCCTCTATATATTTCTGGTAGTATGGTCCCCAGAACTGCACACAATACTCCAAGTGTGGTCTAACAAATGTATTGTATAAGATAATTATAACTACCTTGGTTTTATACTCAGTACTTTTGGCTATATATCCCAGCATCCCGTTGGCCTTTTTTTTTTACTGCAACAGCACAGTGCCTAGAACCTGAAAGGCTTTGATCAACCATTACTCCCAAGTCTTTTTCAAATTCAGAGTACATTCATATTTTGTTCCTCCCAGAAAGTAATCTTGCCCAATGTTTTTATTTCCCACATGCAGAACTTTACAATTGGCTATATTGAATTTCATTTGCGAGGTTTCTGCCCACTTCTTGGATTACTTTAGTAGATTCCAAACTATTAGCTAGGTCTCCCAGTTTTATATCATCTTAAAATTTTACTAATGTACTTTATATGTCCCTGTCAAGGTCATTGATATAAATGAGGAAGAGTAGTGGTCCCAGCACTGATACTTGTGGGACTCCACTTCCCACAGTTCCCTGCTCAGATAATATCCCTCTTACAACTCTTTGTGTTCTACCCTGTCGCCAGTTCTGAATCCACTCTGAAATATGTCCTCTAATTCTTACTGTCTCATTTTGGTAATACGACTCTCATGTGGTACCTTATTAAATGCTTTTTGGAAATCTAAGTATATAATATCATAAGCCTTGTTACAGTCAAAACTTTGAAGCTTCTTCAAAGAAAGGCAGGGTTTGTCATGCATGACATTCCCTTGTGAAAACAATGCTGGTTATTCCTTAGGATGTTTCTATTTTCAAGAAACACTTCTCATTGTCTCTAATGATAAATTCCAGTATTTTACATGGGATGCAAGTTAAACTGACAGGCCTGTAGTTTCCTGGATCAGTACAGTCCCCTTTTCTATATATATTGGTATTATACTACCTAGCTTCCAGTCCCCTGGTATTTCTCCACTTCTCAAATTACCTGCCAGTGGTTTAAAGATGATCTCACCTAACTCTTTGAGTACCCTTGGGAATACGCCATGTGGGCCTACTGCCTTATTTCTAATAGTAACCTCTTCTCTAGTAAAGCTCTCAACAAAGTAACTATTTAAAGCATCAGAAATATCTTTATTCTTATAAAGCAATGATCCTTCTTCACTGCTGATACACCTGACATCCTCCTGACATACTCCTTCACTTTAATTTTCCTACTACAGTATTGAAAGAGACTTTTAGGATTACGTTTTGCATCATGTAAAGAGCCTCTTAGCTTCCTGAATTTTTTTCTACCCTTAACCTTTATAACCACATATTACAATATTTAGCCTTATTACTCTCAGTGCTGTAGTTTTTAGATATCTTTCAGACAGTTTTTTTTTCTCGAACTCTCCCGTATGTCTTTGTTCGTCCACTGGGGAGAACGCTTCTTCAACTTACTTTTCCCTTCCTTTGGAATAAATCTACATTATGCCTCAAGAATAACACTTTTGAACCTGACACACTTTTCATTCACAGTCTTGCAATCAAGAAGTTGCACCCAGTCAATATTACTTAAATTTGCTCGCATCATGTTAAAATTGGCATGTCTAAAATGTTAAATTCTGGCCATAGATGAGGCCTTGTTAATTTGCCAAATATATCAAAACTAACTCTAGAATGATCACTAGTCCAAAGTGGCTCAATTACCTCTATGCTACAAATTATGTCAGGAGCACCACATAGCACCAGATCCAGAATTTATTTCCCTATTGTGGGCTGATTGACATACTGTTCCAAAAAGGTCATTTATAACCTCATTTATAATCTAAAAATTCTGCCGCACTTTTTTTTTTTCCTGTCGGCAATTCCCAGTTAATAGCAGGGTAATTGAAGTCACCCATCATAATAGTCTCACTCCCTGATAAGCTTGTTTTATGGTTCCAAAGAGCACTGAATTCACTCTGCCATCTGCTTGAGGTCAGTAATACACGCCTACTGTAAGGTCCTTTTCATGGTCCTTATTGTACCTTATCAAACCTTGTTTTATAGTTGTTCCAATGATCATGATATGCACTTTCGTATGTCACTTTGAATAAAAGCGTCTGCTAAATAAATGTAATGTAATGTAATGTTCCCCTGTGAGCTTAAATCAAATATCCTCACTAGGCTTGAACAGGTAAATTTACGGAATTTCCTGCACATTAAATCAATAATTTTTTTTAATATATAGAGAGCCATACCCCCCACCTGTCTTACTGGATCTATCCTTCCTAATGAGTTTGTACACCTCTATATTATATCCATCCCCATCCTCCTCCCCAAGACATGTCTCTGTAATCCCAGCTATGTCACAGCTCCCACAGTCCATAGCAACCTCAAGTTCCAATAATGTATTTTTTAAAATACTTCTAGCATTTCAACAAAGTCATTTCAAATTAGGACTTCTACACCTCCTCCCCTTTTCACTCAACCCTGGGCATCCCACGCCACCCTTACTAAAATTTAGCTTTAAAAAGATTTCATTGGTGTTCACACGGTTATAGGTAGCCGTCAGCATTTAACCTCAACTGTCTCCTCTCTCAAGAGAACTAATAAACAAATATAAAATGTCTTCCTTTCCTTCCTTCCTTTCCATAATCTACCATATCATCACATAATCAATGAACTACTAAGAAGCAAATAAGATAATACTAATACTAAGAAAGAATACTGTAATATAATAAAGTTCCGACTAAATTTAAAATAAAGTCCCTTTTTGCACTTGCTAAAGCAATAGTCTATACAAAGTATTTGGAAAGGAAATAATCCCTTGATTTTGTATCATTTTCTTTGATTGTGAATATATACTAATGTTCAATGTTTGCATTAAACCCACAGGAGAGAGATAGACACAGTTGTGTCACTACTCACGGGAATCAGTCCACCCTGCCATGGCCGTTACAGAAAAATATGTTCTCAAAACATAACATTCAAAATGGTCCTGTGGGAATGAAAAGTGAATGATGCATTTTTCAAAAACATGCCTCCAGCTTCAAATCTTACTGCAGGTAATAATTATGTATTTACAAATATACTACGAATATACATTTTTGACTGTTGCACTTGGCTCACATTTGCTTAATCTACCTGTTACGATGATTTTAATTATTGTTCACGGGCAGAAAGTATATATATACTTATATATGTACAGAAAAACAAACAGTAGATAGTAAATGCAGTGGTTATACTTCATAGAATTACATGATTACACTCACGTAGGTAGTATAAAAGAGAATGTACTTACAGATCATTGTATTGATTACACTTTGATTGTTTATATCTACTTATATAGAGAACGTCTAAAAAAACATATAGAGTGAATAAATTTTGCGTAAATATTTTTTGGTAATAAAACTAGCCTACTGAGAAAGGCAAAATAAAAGAGTAGATTTTTAAAAATCTCACTTGAAAAAAGTTTTCTGCTTCTCCCCCTTCTTCTCTTCTACTTCCTCTTTGTTCCGTTCAAAGTTCACCTTCAATGACCCACCTCTTTCCATCAGATAAGAACATGACTTATCTGAACATGCCTAGAAAAGGCGGGGAGGGGTGGGGGGCACCAGTTACATACACGAACTTTGAGCCACTGCGCTGCAAAACGTTTAATAAATAAGTTCTGTGCGTCAGCCATTATGTTTCTTCAAATCGATTCATATCATTGTGGATGGCCACTAGCCTAGATAAAAATGCTCATTCTGTTTGCAACATAGGACTTTGATTTCACTAACTAGTCGTTTCCTTTTCTACACATTATTGAAAAGTGATCGCCATATTCTGTAGTCGCCCCCACCGAGTCAGCGCACAGCAGGCAGCGGGCTGAAGAGCTGACTGTTCCCGGCTATCACTCAGGTGCGGGAGCTAGCGAGACACACGCCTGGCGTGGCAGCTGGATTTCTTTCAAACCCCCGCAACCTATACATCAAAATGAAGCTTAGAACCTGTAGTGTTTAGCTGTATGTGTTAATTTCCTCCATAAAAAAACGCAGTCGAAATATTTAAAAACCGACGTTTTACCGTGTATTTCAGTCAATATTTATAGGTCTGGCTATAATGAACACGTAATTCATTCATGGTAACAGTTGCCACCATTGGAAAATATGAGAACATCAGATGGTTTGCAGTCTATCCAAACTTAGTTCAGTAGGAGAAAAAATAAATAAAACAGGCAAGATAGTTCATGTAGGCTATTACTGTTATGCAGGGTATGCGGTAGGCAATTTCATTAACATGTAATTTCATCTATGCAACATTTTAAAGAGAGATGAATAAACAGCCCCCACGAACGCCGGCTATTATTAACGGCAACTTAGACTGCTTGAGCAAAATCAGCAGGTTGCTGGTCAGCAGCTAAACTAGGATTGAATATTTCCCTCATACCTACATAACGTTCACAGCGGCGACAGGTGAGCTGAAAATTGGTGGGGCCCAAAACTTTCTTTTGAACTAATCATTAGTAATTTTCCTTTATTATCAAGCGTGCCAACGATCGGACTAATCAAATGGCAAGTAGCCTAACACACAGCGTCTTCATACCGTGTTAGGGGGATTAAATCATAAATTCAATTTATCCGTTTAAAATCCGTTTTAATCACCAAGTAGCTAGTCTACACTTAACAAACAAGATACACCAGTCTGTTATCTACCGTGTTAGCTTTCAGAATAACAAGCAAAAACAAAACCTACACTTCAATTTTGTTTACAATCTACGCATTGCAGATATTTGCCATGAATTCGAGTGCGGAGAAAGAAGTGCATGTATCCACAAATAATGTTGATTAAAAATGTGCACAATTTCGTACTGCAAATGAAAATAAATGTTGGCTATAAGGCCCAGGCTACTCGTTGAAACTGCCTATTTGGGGAGAGCTGGCTATATATGATAGTATTGAGTAGCCTATTTTGTGCATTAATTGTTTTGATACTCAAGGAAAATCAGGGGAAGATTCCGCCACTGCTTAGTGATTAAAACGGATTTTTCTAAATCGCATATATCATTTAATCTCCCTAACACAATGCGAAGAAGCTGTGTGTCCCTTTCCAATTGCTTCAGATCGTTTGCATGTTAATCACTGAAAATTAATTAAAACAGTTCGAGATCAATGATTAGTTTAAAGGAAAGTTTTGCGCATCACCAATTTTCAGCTCACCAGTCGCCGCTGGTTTTATTTTGTTTCAATTCGACAGTTTAAGAAAGATGGATAAAGGAGGAAGAAAGGGAGGACAAAAGAGGAGGATGACCGATTATTTTCGTGGGTAAAAAAAATTCTCAGCATTAATTACACTCAGTAAACTTGAAATATTTTATGTAAAAGCTATTACCAATAGTATACATTCTTTTTAAAACATTGTTTTCCTTAATTACAATTATGTGCACAATACAATAAAGATACAACTATTTTGAGCTGAGATATTCATTGGTTTGTACCTTTTTTCACCCACCTCCCAGCGGATCTCAGGGTCCAGACAGTTCATAAAACTTAGTTTAGTTAAAGATTTTAAAAAGAGAGAGAGATGAAAAGTACAGTATGAGGATGTGGAAATATATTTCATAATTAATTATATGGCAATATTAAATCAATGTGATGCTTTGAAGGTACAACAATTGCACTGTCAATTAATATTAGGTTAGAAAATACAGCATTTGCCTGATTTAACGTGACTTCTGGTTTAAACCACGCCCATTTCCTGTCTTCTATCCGAATACAGATACAGATACAGATAATTTTGTTGGTTGACCAGATACAGATACAGATACAGATAATGAGGTCTCTGCATGCCCCTAATATATATATATATATATGTGTGTGTGTGTGTGTGTGTATGTATTTATGTATGTATATATAACCACAGGAAAAGCCCCTCTGTTGTTAAATGAGATATTGCTGCTGGGGGCTTTGCGTACTGGAGCTAATAATCACATATTGGAGCAATATGGGACAGCAAATTATAATTTTGAGTTTGTATGGTACTGTAAATTAGGTGTGCTGTCAAAATAATAGCCTTAAAATCTCATCTGCGCAAAATTTCTACACTTACAGAAGGTTATTGTGTTGTGCTGTAGTGTGACGTACTGTGGATACCGTGTGTATTTGTATACACAGGTTACAATATTTATAGCTCTGTAGTTCTCTCTTTAAAAACCATTACCGGTTAACCCTAATAGTCTCAGAACCAGTAAGTGTAAACTAAAAATTCTGATCCCCTTTCTCTCTTTCTCCTCCATAGTTTCTCACTCCCTTCTTCATCTTTTTCCTTTTTCCTTTTTTTCCCTCTTGTTTACAGTTTTCTTCCTCCTCTGTCATGTTGCTCTTGCTTCTATGGTTCACTGGCCCCTCCTCTCCTTTCTTCACCTCCTTTCCTCTCTTCCTTTCCTCGCCTCCTTTCCTCCTCTCCCTTCCACACCTCCTTTCCTCACCTCCTTTCCTCTCCTCCTTTCCTCACCTCCTTTCCTCCTCCTTTCCTCCTCTCCCTTCCTCCTCTCCTTTCTTCACCTCCTTTCCTCTCTTCCTTTCCTCGCCTCCTTTCCTCCTCTCCCTTCCCTCACCTCATTTCCTCCTCTCCCTTCCTCTCCTCCTTTCCTCCTCTCCTTTCCTCTCCAGAAGTGTCAGGTGTCCCTGTAATTCCCCCTGCTCTTTATCGGGCTTATTATTTCTTCCGTGTTGTTCCTCTCTTTCAACCTCCTCTCCTGCTTTTCCCGTTGTATGAATTTGTCCTCCCCCCTCTGTAGTTATTCCAGATCCCCCTTGCCCCCCTTTTTTGTCAAGCGTCAGCTCCTGATTTATACTTGGGCTGTAATGTCTCCAGTTCTCTCTTCACTTCTTCCCCTCTTTCTTTCTCCGTCTGTATTTCTATCATTGCCACTTCTGCTTCCAGGAACATCTCACGAGTGCAGCAGCGTCCTCCATTCTCCCAGTTCATCTTCTCAACCTTTTTTAAACAGGTCAATGACTTGACATTTTTTTGTTTATTGTTATCGCAGACAGGATACCTGCCTCCACAGTTTTCAGTCAGGTTCTCGACCTCAGGATGACCTTCTGCAATGTATTCTTTAATGCAGGGATCAGCAACTCACAGTCCTCGAGGGCCAAGAACTGCTGGCTTTCCACCCTCCCTTTGCCTGGGAGTCAGGTGTGAAGACAGTCTGGCCAATCAGTAGCACTAATTACCCAGGGAGAAAAGAAAACCAGGGCTGGATTTGGATTTGAGGGCCAGAGTTGATGATCCCTGCTTTAACGCAAGCATCACCCAGGTCTTCACCTCCGTTGAGGAGGACCATTGTGTACTTCTCAGCTTTGTCGTCGAAGGCCAGCTTGATAAGCCTCAGTGTCTCTCTCTCTCTCTCTCTCTTTCTCCACTTGTGTGAAGCGTCCCACTGACTTCATCAAGAGGAACACATGAGGTCCAGAATATGCCAGTGACATGATGCTGGATGTCTTCAGTAGACAGGGTGGTATGAAACAGGCATGGAGTGTCAATCACAGCTACCTCACTTCCTGCTACTGTTCCTGTCTCTTTCCTGCATTACCTTGTCATCACGCTATTTTAAGCCTTGGAAGCAAACGCCTCTCTCCCCCAGCATGGTGTTTCCTGTGGCACTTTTCCCTACACCGTTCTCAAACGCACTCTGCCGTCCTGTTTGACTTTCACACCCGATAGCAGAGGCCAGCATTTAACCAGCTAGGAAGTTGTGCTGGTCTGCGATGTGTTTTTTTTCTAGTACGGTCTAGTACTTTTTGTATCATTGATAGTGGTGAGAGACTTGTGAATCTTCCATATAGACTGGTTGGTTTGGTGTTCTAGTGAAATGTACTGAATGTATCTAGCAAACAAGCGCACACTGTTCAGGTCGCGGGATCTCCACGTGCGAGTTGGTGTCAACAGTGTATAAACCCTGCTACTTCTTAGTCCGGATCATGTTTGTAGTCATAACACCTCCCAGAGGTAGCATATCAAGGTTAAAAAGGACTGGTCTGAGAATTGATCCTTGAGGGACACCGCATGACATTAAAACTCTCAGAGTTGTGCTTGCCCAGGTTAACAGGGAAGGAATGGTCTGTTAGATAGGTCTTAAACCAGTTAAGAGCAGTGCCTGTTAAAAAGCAAGGTGGCGGTGGGGTCTACAAGACTGGTTGCGACATAGCTCAGGAGGTAAGACCGATTGTCTGGCAGTCGGAGGGTTGCCGGTTCAAACCCCGCCCTGGGCGTGTCGAAGTGTCCTTGAGCAAGACACCTAACCCCTAACCTCTAACTGCTCTGGCGAATGAGAGGCATCAATTGTAAAGCGCTTTGGATAGAAGCGCTATATAAATGCAGTCCATGGTTGGGGAGTTGAATTCAGTAACAACTTTGTGCAGCATGTCATGATGAATAATTTCAAATAAATCTAAGAAGACTCTGCATGGAGGAATAGGGGGGTTAATTACATCAAATTAATGGGTAGGGATTGTTTTACACCAGAATTAATATTTTCAGCTTTGAAAAATTTTCAACTCAGAAAAAAGAAGTAAATTCTGTGAATTTTGATATTGAGACAAATCCCTTGTGTGGACACGGGGAGGATTGAGAAGTGGTCGATAGTGGAAAGCGGCTTCCTGGGGTTATTATAAATATAATTTAGAATTTTTTGAAAAACTCCGTGCCAAACGTCATAAAATACCTGTGATTTGATTTTCCTCCATCTCCGCTGCACCCCACAACAACATCGCTTAAGCTGTGGGATGCTTTCATTCCTCCATTCCACCTCCTGTTTTGAGAATATTTTTTACCTTAACGGGAGCTACAGAGTTTTCGGCTGAGCGTTGAAATGATTACGTAAATCAGTGCAGTCAGATTTGGATGGGTACAGAAATAAGAAGTATAGTGCCAAGCAACCAAAGGGGTAATGTCATGTTTCTGTTTTTAGTTGTTTGCAATTGATCATGGTATTAAAAATTATGCACTAGTGATCAGATATGGCAGTATCGACAATATATTACAGATTACATTACATTACATTAAAGGCATTTGGCAGAAGCTTTAATCCAGAGGGACGTACAACAAAGTGTATAACCAAAACCAGGAACAGGTGTGTTGAAAACCCTAGAGGGAAGTACAGTTCCAAGTGCAGGGAACGACCGCGTAGTTTAACTTGGACCCTGTAGGTTAATATGAAAATCACATATGAAAAGTCCTCTAGAAATAACCAGGTCTAAGGTGTGACCACGGCTGTGGGTCGGTCCTGAAACATGCTGAACAAAAGCCACAGAATTCAGTAGGTCCTATAGTTAATAGTAAATAATAGAATAGCCTTGGGGTCAGTGTCTGTATCTGTGTGCAAATTAGAACCTCCACTGATGAAAATTCTAACAAGTTTTGTGTGGATTATGGCTAAGAGCTCTCAGAAATCATTGTGGAAGCTTGTTTGGATGGCCTGTGCACTGACAGCCACCACTGAGAGCTGGCATTTACGCAGCACAGCATGGTACTCAAAGGTACTGAATTAAACCTTACAGTTTACGGAATTTTAAAAGATGGCAGCCAGTCCACCCCATTTCTTCTACTGTGCTGTACAAAAAAACAAAACTCTAATTATGGGGAGATGCTTCAATAAGAGTGGCTGACCCATCTTCACTAAGCCAGGTTTCAATATAGTTTACAGTTTATTGTTCTGTGTTCAGTAATAATGACAATATACAATTGTGCAAAATGTGAGTGGTGAAATGGCCATATACACAGGCATATGCACAGGAGACAGTGTTGACCAGTGTCCCAAACCATTGCAGCTTTCCCCTTATATATTCAAAGATCAAACTAAAACACCAAGACATCAAATGAAGACACAGAGATAACAAAACACAACATTAATTATCCAGCTTGCACCATCTCTTTATGCATATCACTCTGGGTTAACCTTTATAGCTGAGACACCAACTCCTTCCCCATGACATCGGTCTTCCAACAATACAACACAGGATTGCACTGTATTATGGAGAACCTAGGTTTCACATAATGCTGATCCAACTGGATGTGTTGTACCTGAGCACTGTCTCTTTATCATAGCCTGCTGACCCCCTGTCAGCACAGTAAACAGTCTGTTTTCTGTTTTGGTCTGATAGAAGGCAGACTTCTGCGGACTGCCCTGCATTGGGGTGGAGTGGAGCTAGCCGGCGGTTGGGTCTAGCACTCAGCTGGATCCAAGGATCTTCAGCCTGCTCTGCAGCAACTCCAGGACATGGGACGGCTGAGTCCAGCTGTTCTCCAGCCATGGTCCCATGGTCTCCAAAGGAGTCCAGGAGCTCCTCAACCTCTTTGATCTGGTGGAGGACAGATGTTCTCCTCTCCAGCTCCGTGATCCTCCACTCCAGGCAGAGGCAGCCCTCTCGGCTGGACGAGGAGGCACGCGCTGGCATGGTAGGGCGAGCACAAGATGGCCATAGCAAGCCGAAAAAGCAGATAGCGACACAAAACAGTGATCCATAACACAGTCTTATTTTGATCTTGTCGATTTAGTAAAAAGCAGACAAAAAAGATTATAAAATCAGGATGATTGATCTAAAAAATAATAATAAAATAATAAAATGCTAAAATCGTGCAAATCATTCATTCATTCATTCATTCATTCATTCATTCATTCATTATCAACGAACCAAGCAATATGTGTTCTGTTTGTTTTGTGCATATATTTAGAATCTACACAAGAAGAAATAGGGCAAACAAGAAGCTACACTGTAGAAGCAGCACGTTGGGGTTTATATCTGTGGGGCACCTCCTCACACTGGACATTTCTGGAACTGACACCGATCTCAAACAATCTGACTCTGGGCCCACTGTTGTAGTAAATGTAATAATGTTAGTCTGCTTGTATAGTGCCTGAAAACTACTCAGTGTAAGCCCAGCTACACCCAGTGTCCTGGGACTGTTCAGAAGAAGCATTACAGGTAATGGAGTGACTGCTGGTAATGATGTAACTGGCAGTAATGCGGGGTTGCTGTAAATGAATAAATATCTTTGAGAACATCTGATGTGTTTCTGATCCACGTTTTTTTTTTTGTTTTTTTTTGAAAGAGCTTTTATGCGGTCCCTGAACATAGAGGCCCCTGGGGCTGCTGGGTGGCTCATCCTGTTAAGGAACTGTTCTGGAATGTTCTGGAACATGGACAGGGCCCCAAGATCTGGCATCCACCATTTCATCTGTAGAGCCACACATACAGCCCGCCTTGCTGCGGTATACAGAGCATACAGCTGACATCACCTGCTTCCGAGGAGAGCCTCTGATTATATCTGAGCTTCTGATGAGGACCCTTGCAGGGTGAGGATGCATGATTGACCATTAAAAATTCAAACAAAAATGTGGGGAAAGCATCTGCTAATAAAGGGCCCAAAATTCATGTTTTCACAAGGCAGTCTTCTGTCCATTGGAGCATTCCACATGGAGAACTTGATCAACACTGAAGTAATTGTACATTCCATGGCCTAGTACATGAACACATGCCTGTTTCAGCGCTACATTATTAAACATTTTTTGCCTTTCTTTTTCTTCTGATTTTTAAATCCGTGAATTATTGCGTCTTTCTTTTGCCACTCCTCTGTTTTCTTCCACATGCCTGTTTCAGTGCTACATTATTAAACATTTGTTGCTTTCCTTTTCCAATTTGTGAATTATTGTGTCTTTCTTTTGCAACTCGTCTGTTTTCTTCTGCAATTCATTTTCATAATGTTCAGCTTGGCGCTGAAGCTTTTTTTGTGATTGAGTTAGCTTTCTTTTGTATTCCTCCTTAAAGTTATTAAATTCCTCTGCTTTTTTTCTAGCAGCTTCTTCATATTTCCGTTTATTTTCAGAAATGATTCTATGATATCTTTCCTCCATGTCTTTCAATGTTTTCGCTACTTTTGTTTTCCTAGCCTCTTCATCAATCTTCCTCTTCTGAAGTTCTTCACGTTCCTTCTCAAGTTCCTTCTGCAACAATTCCTGCCTTTTCCTCTGCTCCTCTTTTCTCTGTGCGTCCTCCTTAGATCTTCTGTCTGCCTCCTCTTTTCTTTCCTTGTCCAACTGCTCTTGTTGTTTTTTCAGCTGCCTTTGCTTTTCTTCAAGCTCCCTTTCTAGTTGTTGTTTAGATCTCCTTTCATTCTCTCCCTTTTGTCTTTCTTGTTCCATTACTTTTCCAAACTCTTCCTGCATTTTGCGTTCTTTCAATTCATACTCTCTTCTCTCTTGCTCTTCTTTCTGTCTCCTGTACTGCTCATCCATCTCGTTCCTTTTCTGTTCCTTTTCCCTTTCCTGCTCCCATTCCTTAGCTCTTTTCTTAATGTATTCCTGTATCTCTTTTTTCTCATTTTCTGCCTCTTTAATTCTCTGTTCCCACTCAATTCTTAGTCTTGCCTCATTCTTTTTCCTCTCCTCCTCCTCTCGATTCCTCTTTTTCTTTACTTCTGCTTGCCTTGCCTCGAATTCTCTCTTTTCTTTTTTTTGTTTTTCCATCAGCTCTTCCGTCCGCTTCTCTTCCTCTTCCCTACGTTTCAACTCCTCTTCCAGTCTCCTTTTACTTTCCTCAATCTCATCTATTTTTCTTTTCCACTCTGATTCTTGTCTTGCCTTCCTCTCTATGTCTTCCCTCTCTCTCGCCTCTTCTTTTTCCTTCTCTTTTTTCTTCCACTCTTCTAGCTCCATCCTTAAATGTTCTTCTTTGTCTTTCAGCTTTTTTTCCTGAAGCATTATTTCTTCTTCTGCTTTGTGTCTCTGCTCTTCCATCCTCCTCCTCATCTCTTTCATCTCCGCTTCATGTTTTGCCTCCAGCTTCTCCTTCTCTCTCTGCATCTCTTCCTCTTTCTCTCTCAGTATTCTTTCGTACTCTTTCCTTATGGTAATTTCTGCCTTCTGGAACATCTCATTGGTGTAACAGCCTCCTCCATTCCCCTGAACCATCACGTCTATCTTTTTCAGCAGCTCAGACACTTGGGTGCGATTGCTCATGTCATTATTATTGAAGACATGAAGCCTGTTTCCACAGTCTTTGAATCAGATTTGGATTACAGGCTCACCCCTCTTTGAATGAAGCTTTCAATGGATTCATTTCTAAGATCATCCCCTCTTGTGAATATGACTATGGTGAACATTTCAGCCGCTTTACCAAAGGTGCTCTTAATGAGCTGCAATGTGTCCTTCTCCTCCTTCGTGATTCTTCCAATCTGTAGCACTAGGAGAAACACATGAGGTCCTGGGGCCAATAAGGAGATGCATTTGGCTATTTCCTGCTGGACCTCCTCATTAGACAATGATGTGTCAAAGAGACCCGGCGTGTCAACTACAGCAACGCGCCTGCCATCTACTTCCCCTACTTCTTTCTTACAGCGGGTTGTCACTGAATTCATACTGATCCGCGACTGGAACTCCTCCCTCTGCAGTATGGTGTTTCCTGTGGCACTTTTCCCACTTCCTGTCTTCCCCACGAGCACTATCCTCACACAGTCAGAGCTCTGATCTTCACCCCCAGCGCCTGCCGAAATAAAGACACACAGTACAACTCAGAGAGAAAATACCGGAGAAATCATGGCCATCATAAAAAGCCTTCTCAGGGGTATCAAAGCTCCTAAAGCACAGCAGTGTCAGCAGGTACTGTTTCCTCCTTTTAAATGAGCTGCCAGTGAAGACCTTGAAAACAAGTGTTGTGGACTCATCAGCTAGTCAGCGATTAAATAATCTCTGGTGCTGAAACCCACATTGAATACCAGCAATCAACTGATTCCACCATCAACCAATCAACCAACCAGGAGTTCCTTTAGCTGT
>CM045890.1:56767938-56812497 GCA_025169545.1 Anguilla japonica
CACCAAACCAACCAGCCAGGCTATATGGAAGATTCACAAGTCTCACCGTGATCAGTGATACAAAAGTGCTGAAAAAAAAAACACATCGCAGACCAGCACAACTTCCTAGCTGGTTAAATGCTGGCCTTCGCTATCGGGTGTGAAAGTCAAGCAGGACGGCAGAGTGCGTTTGAGAACGGTGTAGGGAAAAGTGCCACAGGAAACACCATGCTGGAGGAGAGAGGCGTTTGCTTCCAAGGCTTAAAATAGCGCGATGATAAAGTAATGCAGGACAGAGACAGGAAAAGTAGCAGGAAGTGAGGTAGCTGTGATTGACACTCCGTGCCTGTTTCATACCACCCTGTCTACTGAAGACGCCCAGCATCATGTCATTGGCATCTCCTGGACCTCATGTGTTCCTCTTGATGAAGTCAGTGGGACGCTTCACACAAGTGGAGAGAGGGAGAGAAAGACACTGAGGCTTATCAAGCTGGCCTTCGATGACAAAGCTGAGAAGTACACAATGGTCCTCCTCAACGGAGGTGAAGACCTGGGTGATGCTTGCTTTAAAGCAGGGATCATCAACTCTGGCCCTGGAATCCAAATCCAGCCCTGGTTTTCTTTTCTCCCGGGTAATTAGTGCTACTGACTGGCCAGACTGTCTTCACACCTGACTCCCAGGCAAAGGGAGGGTGGAAAGCCAGCAGTTCTCGGCCCTCAAGAACCGTGAGTTGCTGATCCCTGCATTAAAGAATACATTGCAGAAGGTCATCCTGAGGTCGAGAACCTGACTGAAAACTGTGGAGGCAAGTACCCTGTCTGCGATAACAAAAAACAAAATAAAATGTCAAGTCATTGACCTGTTTAAATAAGGTTGAGAAGATGAACTGGGAGAATGGAGGAAAGGAGGAGAGGAAGGGAGGAGAGGAAGGGAGAGGAGGAAAGGAGGTGAGGGAAGGAGGAGAGGAAGGAAAGGAGGAGAGGAAGGGAGAGGAGGAAAGGAGGTGAGGAAGGGAGAGGAGGAAATGAGGTGAGGGAAAGGAGGAGAGGAAAGGAGGTGAGGAAGGGAGAGGAGGAAAGGAGGCAAGGAAAGGAAGAGAGGAAAGGAGGTGAAGAAAGGAGAGGAGGGGCCAGTGAACCATAGAAGCAAGAGCAACATGACAGAGGAGGAAGAAAACTCCAAACAAGAGGGAAAAAAAGGAATGAGATGAAGAAGGGAGTGAGAAACTATGGAGGAGAAAGTGAGAAAGGGGATCAGAATTTTTAGTTTACACTTACTGGTTCTGAGGCTATTAGGATTAACCGGTAATGGTTTTTAAATAGAGAACTACAGAGCTATAAATATTGTAACCTGTGTACACAAATACACATGGTATCCACAGTAAGTCACACTACTGCACAACACAATAACCTTCTGTAAGTGTAGAAATTCTGCGCAGATGAGATTTTAATGCTATTATTTTGACAGCACACCTAATTTATGGTACCATACAAACTCAAAATTATAATTTGCTGTCCCATATTGCTCAACTGTGTGATTATTAGCTCCAGTACGCAAAGCCCCCAGCAGCAATATCTCATTTAACAACAGGGGGGCCTTTCCTGTGGTTATATATACATACATAAATACATACATACACACACACACACACACACACACACATATATATATATATATATATATATATATATATATATATATATATTAGGGGCATGCAGAAACCTCATTATCTGTATCTGTTCAACCAACAAAATTATCTGTATCTGTATCTGTATTCGGATAGAAGACAGGAAATGGGCGTGGTTTATATCAGAAGTCACGTTAAGTCAGGCAAATGCTGTATTTTCTAACCTAATATTAATTGACAGTGCAATTGTTGTACCTTCAAAGCATCACATTGATTTAATATTGCCATATAATTAATTATGAAATATATTTCCACATTCTCATACTGTACTTTTCATCTCTCTTTTTTTTATTTTTAACTAAACTAAGTTTTATGAACTGTCTGACCAAAGCTCAGACAACTTCATAATTAGCAAACGGGCTACCGTTAGCTAACATTTACATACCTCGACATCAGGGGTTAAATTGGGATTTGGGATGTGGGTGGACCCTGAGATCCGCTGGGAGGTGGGTGAAAAAAGGTACAAACCAATGAATATCTCAGCTCAAAATAGTTGTATCTTTAATGTATTGTGCACATAATTGTAATTAAGGAAAACAATGTTTTAAAAAGAATGTATACTATTGGTACTAGCTTTTACATAAAATATTTTACTGAATATTTTACTTTAATAAGTTTACTGAGTGTAATTAATGCTGAGAATTGTTTTACCCCACGAAAATAATCGGTCATCCTCCTCTTTTGTCCTCCCTTTCTTCCTCCTTTATCCATCTTTCTTAAACTGTCGAATTGAAACAAAATAAAACCAGCGGCGACTGGTGAGCTGAAAATTGGTGATGCGCAAAACTTTCCTTTAAACTAATCATTGATCTCGAACTTTTTAAATTAATTTTCAGTGATTAACAATGCAAACGATCTGAAGCAATTGGAAAGGGACACACAGCTTCTTCGCATTGTGTTAGGGAGATTAAATGATAAATGCGATTTAGAAAAATCTGTTTTAATCACTAAGCAGTGGCGGAATCTTCCCCTGATTTTCCTTGAGTATCAATGCAATTAATGCACAAAATAGGCTACTCAATAGCAATACTATCATATAGCCAGCTCTCCCCAAATAGGCAGTTTTAACGAGTAGCCTAGGCCTTATAGCCAACATTTATTTTCATTTGCAGTACGAAATTGTGCACATTTTTAATCAACATTATTTGTGGATACATGCACTTCTTTCTCCGCACTCGAATTCATGGCAAATATCTGCAATGTGTAGATTGTAAACAAAATTTAAGTGCAGGTTTTGTTTTTGCTTGTTATTCTGAAAGCTAACACGGTAGATAACAGACTGGTGTATCTTGTTTGTTAAGTGTAGACTAGCTACTTGGTGATATTAAAACGGATTTTAAACGGATAAATAGAATTTATGATTTAATTCCCCTAACACGGTATGAAGACGCTGTGTGTTAGGCTACTTGCCATTTGATTAGTCCGATAGTTGGCACACTTGATAATAAAGAAAATTACTAATGATTAGTTTAAATGCAAAGTTTTTGCGCTCCACCAATTTTTCAGCTCACCTGTCGCCGCTGTGAACGTTCTGTAGGTATGAGGGAAATATTCAATCCTAGTTTAGCTGCTGACCAGCAACCTGCTGATTTTGCTCAAGCAGTCTAAGTTGCCGTTAATAATAGCCGGCGTTCGTGGGGGCTGTTTATTCATCTCTCTTTAAAATGTTGCATAGATGAAATTACATGTTAATGAAATTGCCTACCGCGTACCCTGCATAACAGTCATAGCCTACATGAACTTTTTTGCCTGTTTTATTTATTTATTTATTTTCTCCTACTGAACTAAGTTTGGATAGACTGCAAACCATCTGATGTTCTCATATTTTCCAAAGGTGGCAACTGTTACCATGCATGAATTTCGTGCTCATTATAGCCAGACCTATAAATATTGACTGAAATACACGGTAAAACGTCGGTTTTTAAATATTTCGACTGCGTTTTCTTATGGAGGAAATTAACACATACAGCTAAACACTACAGGTTCTAAGCTTCATTTTGATGTATAGGTTGCGGGGGTTTGAAAAAAATCCAGCTGCCACGCCAGGCTTGTGTCTTGCTAGCTCCCGCACCTCCTCCTCGATGCAAGAGTTTCCCTGAGTGATAGCCGGGAACAGTCAGCTCTTCAGCCCGCTGCCTGCTGTGCGCTGACTCGGTGGGGGCGACTACAGAATATACCTATCACTTTTCAATAATGTGTAGTAAAGGAAACGACTAGTTAGTGAAATCAAAGTCCTATGTTGTAAACAGAATGGGCATTTTTATCTAGGCTAGTGGCCATCCACAATGATATGAATCGATCTGAATAAACATAATGGCTGACGCATTTTATTTGTTTTGCAGCGCAGTGGCTCAAAATTCCTGTGTGTAACTGGTGCCCGCATCCTCTTTTCTTGCAGTTCAAGTCTTGCAAGTCATGTTCTTATCTGATGGAAAGAGGTGGGTAATTGAAGGTCAACAAAGAGGAAGTAGAAGAGAAGAAGAGGGAGAAGCAGAAAACCTTTTTTTCGAGAGAGATTTTTAAAAATCTACTCTTTTATTTTGCCTTTTTCAGTAGGCTAGTTTAATTACCAAAAAAAATTTACGCAAAATTTATTCACTCTATATGTTTTTTAATACTCAGTTTAGTAGTAATTTATTTTTGCCTTTTTTAGACGTTCTCTATATAAGTAGATATTATAAACAATCAAAGTGAAATCAATACAATGATTTGTAAGTACATTCTCTTTTATACTACCTACGTGAGTGTAATCATGTAATTCTATGAAGTATAACCACAGCATTTACTATCTACTGTTTGTTTTTCTGTACATATATATAAGTATATATATACTTTCTGCCCGTGAACAATAATTAAAGTCATCGTAACAGGTAGATTAAGCAAATGTGAGCCAAGTGCAACAGTCAAAAATGTATATTAGTAGTATATTTGTAAATACGTAATTATCACCTGCGGTAAGATTTGAAGCCGGAGGCTTGTTTTTGAAAATGCATCATTCTCTTTTCATTCCCACAGGACCATTTTGAATTTTATGTTTTGAGAACATATTTTTCTGTAACGGCCATGGCAGGGTGGATTGATTCCCGTGAGTAGTGACACAACTGTGTCTAAGTTATCTCTCTTCTGTGGGTTTAATGCAAACATTGAACATTAGTACATATTCACAATCAAAGAAAATGATACAAAACCAAGGGATTATTTCCTTTCCAAATACTTTGTATAGACTACTGCTTTAGCAAGTGCAAAAATGGACTTTATTTTAAATTTAGTCTGAACTTCATTATATTAGTTTTTTTCTTCTTAGTATTACTATTATCTTATTTACTTCTTAGTAGTTCATTGATTATGTGATGATATGGTAGATTATGGAAAGGAAGGAAGGAAAGGAGGACATTTTATATTTGTTTATTAGTTCTCTTGAGTGAGGAGACAGTTGAGGCTAAATGCTGACGGCTACCTATAACCGTGTGAACACCAATGAAATCTTTTTAAAGCTAAATTTTAGTAAGGGTGGCGTGGGATGCCTAGGGGTGAGGGAATAGGGGAGGAGGTGTAGAAGTCATAATTTGAAATGACTTTGTTTAAATGCTAGAAGTATAAAAAAAATCTATTATTGGAACTTGAGGTTGCTAGGAACTGTGGGAGCTATGACATAGCTGGGATTACAGAGACATGTCTTGGGGAGGAGGATGGGGATGAATATAATATAGAGGGGTGCAAACTCATTAGGAAGGATAGATCCAGTAAGACAGGTGGGGGGTATGGCTCTCTATATAAATAAATAAAAATGTATTTAATGTGCAGGAAATTCCGTAAAAGTACCAGTTCAAGCCAAGTGAGGATATTTGATTTAAGCTCATAGGGATACATTACATTACATTTATTTAGCAGATGCTTTTATTCAAAGTGACATACAAAAGTGCATATCATGGTCATTTGAACAACTACAAAACAAGGTTTGATAAGGTACAATAAGGACCATGAAAAGGACCTTACAGTAGGCGTGTATTACTGGCCAGATGGCAGCTTCAGATGGCAGCTTCAGATGGCAGTGTGAATTCAGTGCTCTTGGGAACCATGAAACAAGCTTATCAGGGAGGTGAGACTATTATTATGGGTACCCTGCTATTAATTGGGAATTGACGACAGGACAAAGAAAAAGTGAGGCAGAATTTTTAGATGTCCCACTTTCTGGGAGGAACAAAATATGAATGTGCTCAATTTGAAAAAGACTTGGGAGTAATGGTTGATTGAAGCCTTTCAGGTTCTAGGCACTGTGCTGTTGCAGTACAAAAAAAAAGGCCAACGGGATGCTGGGATATGTAGCCAAAAGTACTGCGTATAAAACCAAGCTAGTTCTAATTATCTTATACAATACATTTGTTAGACCACACTTGGAGTATTGTGTGCAGTTCTGGGGACCAAACTACCAGAAATATATAGAGAATCTAATCTGGAAAATGTTCAAAGAAGAGCAACCAAATTGATTCCTGGTATGAAAGATAAAAGCTATGAGGAAAGACTTAAGATGCTTATTCTCTTCAAGCTTAGGCCTGTTCTTGACATTATGTTGTGTTATGAATTCAAATTGAGTTAAAGTAAATGGAGAAAATAATAATTAGGAGAAAAATGTTAATACTAATACTAATAATAATACTTGTTTTTATTATGTGACCAAAGACCAGTGTAGCATACAGTATATATTAGAGAAGTTTAAACACAATATTATTCTGATAAGCAAATTATAGCATCCTGATGCTGTTTGTTTTAATAAAGAGATTATTTTGTATTTGGAGTTGTACACAATACCGTATGTGGGTTCCACATTTTATATTGTGCCTCATTGTGCATTAAGTAATGACTCACTGTGCTATTTCCAGGAGATGTGAAAACAGAGGATTTGCGGGGAAGAAGGAGTCCTGAATTTGAGCGTCCCAACAGTACGTTAATACCCCTGAAGAAAAACAGAACAAACTATTCATTTCTATGAATTGGCGAAACATATACAGAGGTCTAAAAAGTTACCTTTTTTATTTTAAAGTGCTTTTCCTTGACCTTGTCTTATAGTAAACATTTTGTCCCATTTTGCAGTGTCTGAGCTGAGGGTTGTGCTGCTGGGGAAGTCTGGAGAACTGAAGAGTAAAGTGGGGAACATCATCCTGCGGAAAGAGGTCCTTTCAGTGAAAGATCAGTGTGAGAGAGCACGAGGTCTGGTGAATGGGAAGCCTGTGGCTCTGATCAACACTCCAGACTTACTGGACTCAGAGCTCCCTGACAGGACCTTATTCTATCAGATAGAGAGGTGTGTTACCCTGTCTGCCCCAGGTCCTCATGCACTCCTGCTGCTGCTGGAGAACGGCAACATTACATTTGAGGAGAAAAAAAGATTTGAGAGAATCCTGCGCTCTTTCAGCCCTGAGGCCTTCATGTACTCGATGGTACTGACCACACAGGGGAGTAAAAGAACTGTCTTAGACCTGCCTTATACCCAAGTTCTGCAAATGTGTAGTGGAAGGTGTTACACGTTTCACAACACTGATGAGATTAATTACACCCAGGTTACTGAACTAATGGAGAAAATAGAGCAGATGGTGGGGGAGAATGGAGGAGGTTTCCTCAGCTGTGAGATGCTCAAGGAGCCAGAGTCAGCCAGGCTTGGAGCGATTCAGGTTTTTCTGAGGAAGGCTGGACAGAAGGTGGAGAGGAAGGAGAAACCAAGGGCTCTGTCTAAAGAACGACAGGAAATTAAACGAAAAAAAGGTAAGAAAAGAACCAGTCAAAGAAAAGACATGCTGAAATTAGTTTGTTACTAATGGTGAGAATTGATTTGATAGCTAAGTTACGACTTAATCCTTCAGACGTTCCATTAATCTACAGAATTCTACCTACATATTCTAACCATGCCAGAGAATTCTATGCATGCCGGTGAATTCTGTCCAACAAAGCAATTTAGAATCACCTGTCTTAGTCAGTGGTTTCCAACTCACATGTTCCATGTTCATGAAAACATGATGAACAGTCATGATGGACTGATGCATGGCATTTATTTATATGCGCCCTTCTTTTAGAAATTTTTTCCCAGCACCTATATATTGTGACACTCTCTACATAACCCCCACAGGATTGTGGTGAAAGATCAATGTTAATTGCATCTGTTTTTTTTTAAAATTACAAATGGCATATATACCACAGGTGTCAGAATTCAGTTTTGGACAGCTAAAGGCACTCCTGGTTGGTTGATTGGTTGATGGTGCAATCGGTTGATTGCTGGTATTCAATGTGTTTCAGCACCAGAGATTTATTTAATCACTGACTAGCTGATGAGTCCACACACCTTGTTTTCAAGGTCTTCACTGGCAGCTCATTTAAAGGAAACCATACCTGCTGACACTGCTGTGCTTTAGGACTTTGACACCCTGAGAAGGCTTTTTATGAAGGCCTTCTCAGGGATTTTCTCTCTGAGTTGTTCTGTGTGTCTTTATTTGGCAGGCGCTGGGGGTAAAAGTCAGAGCTCTGACTGTGTGAGGATAGTGCTCGTGGGGAAGACAGGAAGTGGGAAAAGTGCCACAGGAAACACCATACTGCAGAAGAAGGAGTTCCAGTCGCAGAACAGTATGAAATCAGTGACAACCTGCTGTAAGAAAGGAGTAGGGGAAGTAGCTGGCAGGCGCGTTGCTGTAGTTGACACGCCGGGTCTCTTTGACACATCATTTTCAAATGAGAAGATCCAGCAGGAAATAGCCAAATGCATCTCCTTTTTGGCCCCAGGACCTCATGTGTTTCTCCTAGTGCTACAGATTGGAAGAATCACGCAGGAGGAGAAGGACACATTGCAGCTCATCAAGAGCACCTTTGGTAAAACGGCTGAAATGTTCACCATAGTCACATTCACAAGAGGGGAAGATCTTGGAAATGAATCCATTGAAAGCTTCATTCAACGAGGTGACGCTGTAATCCAAAATCTGATTCAAGACTGTGGAAACAGGTTTCATGTCTTCAATAATAATGACATGAGCAATCGCACCCAAGTGTCTGAGCTGCTGGATAAGATAGACGTGATGGTTCAGAGGAATGGAGGAGGCTGTTTCACCAATGAAATGTTCCAGGAGGCAGAATTTACCATAAGGAAAGAGTGCGAAAGAATACTGAGAGAGAAAGAGGAAGAGATGCAGAGAGAGAAGCAGACGCTGGAGGAAAAACATGAAGCGGAGATGAAAGAGATGAGGAGGAGGATGGAAGAGCAGAGACACAAAGCAGAAGAAGAAATAATGCTTCAGGAAAAAAAGCTGAAAGACAAAGAAGAACATTTGAGGATGGAGCTAGAAGAGTGGAAGAAAAGAGAGAAAGGGAAAAAAGAGAGGAGAGACAGGGAAGACATAAAGAGGAAGGCAGGACAAGAATCAGACTGGAAGAGCAAAATAGGTGAGACTGAGGAAACGAAAAGGAGACTGGAAGAGGAGTTGAAAGAGAAGGGAAGGGAAGAGAAAGAGAAGTGGAGGGCGGAAAGAGAGAGGAAACAGACGGAAGAGCTGATGGAAAAACAAAAAAGAGAAAAGAGAGAATTTGAGGCAAAGCAAGCAAAAGAAAAGAAAAAGAAAGAAGGAGAGGAGCAGGAGAGGAAAAACAATGTGGCGAGACAAAGACTTGAGTGGGAACAGAGAATTAAAGAGGCAGAAAATGAGAAAAAAGAGATACAGGAAGACATGAAGAAAAGAGCTAAGGAATGGGAGCAGGAAAGGGAAAAGGAACAGAAAAGGAAAGAGGAGGATGAGCAGGACAGGAGACAGAAAGAAGAGCAAGAGAGAAGAGAGTATGCATTGAAAGAATGCAAAATGGAAGAGTTTGAAAAAGTACTGGAACAAGAAAGACAAAAGGGAGAGAATGAAAGGAAATCTAAAGAGCAACTAGAAAGGGGGCTTGAAGAAAAGCAAAGGCAGCTGAAAAAACAACAAGAGCAGTTGGACAAGGAAAGAAAAGAGGAGGCAGACAGAAGATCTAAGGAGGACGCAGAGAGAAAGGAGGAGAGGAAAAGGCTGGAATTGTTGCAGAAGGAACATGAGAAGGAATGTGAAGAACTTCAGAAGAGTAAGATTGATGAAGAGGCTAAGAGAACAAAAGAAGCGAAAAAATGGAAAGACATGAAGGAAGAGTGTCTTAGAATCATTCTTGAAAATAATCAGAAATATGAAGAAGCTGCTAGAAAAAAAGCAGAGGAATTTAATAACTTTAAGGAGGAACAGGAAAGAAAGCTAACTCAATTACAAGAAGAGCTTCAGCGCCAAGCTGCACAGGGCAAAAGATGTTTAATATTGTAGCGCTGAAACAGGCATGTGTTCATGGACTAGGCCATGGAATGTACAATTACTTCAGTGTTGATCACGTTCTTGATGTGGAATGCACCAATGGACAGAAGACTGGCTTGTGAAAACATGAATATTGGGCCCTTTATTAACAGATGCTTTCCCCACATTTTTGTTTGAATTTTTAATGGTCAATCATGCATGCTCACCCTGCAAGGGTCCTCATCAGAAGCTCAGATATAATCAGAGGCTCTCCTCGGAAGCAGATGATGTCAGCTGTATGCTCTGTATACCGCAGTTAGCAAGGTGGGTTGTATCTGTGGCTCTACAGATGAAATGGTGGACGCCAGACCTTGGGGCCCTGTCCATGTTCCAGAATATTCCAGAGCAGTTCCTTAACAGGATGAGCCACCCAGCAGCCCCAGGGGCCTCTATGTTCAGGAACCGCATAAAAGCTCTTTCAAAGAAAAAAAAAACATGGATCAGGAACACATAAGATGTTCCTAGAGATATTTATTCATTTAGAGCAATCCCGCACTACTGCCAGTTACATCATTACCAGCAGTCACTCCATTACCTGTAATGCTTCTTCTGAACAGTCCCAGGACACTGGATGTACCTGGGCTTACACTGAGTAGTTTTCAGGCACTATACAAGCAGACTAATATTATTACATTTACAACAACAGTGGGCTCAGAGTCAGATCGTTTGAGATCGGTGTCAGTTCCAGACATGTCCAGTGTGAGGAGGTGCCCCACAGATATAAACCCCAAGGTCCTGCTTCTACAGTGTAGCTTCTTGGTTGCCCTGTTTCTTCTTGTGTAGATTCTAAATATATGCACAAAACAAACAGAACACTTATATTGCTTGGTTTGTTGATAATGAATGAATGAATGAATGAATGATTGGCACGATTTTAGCATTTTATTATTTTATTATTATTTTTTAGATCGATCATCCTGATTTTATAATCTTTTTTTATCTGCTTTTTTTTACTAAATCGACAAGATCAAAATAAGACCGTGTTACCGTTTTGTGTCGCTATCTGCTTTTCCGTCTTGCTAATGGAGACACAGTTCCAGACACATATGGCCATCTTGTGATCGCCCTACCATGCCAGCGCGTGCCTCTTCGTCCGGCCGAGAGGGCTGCCTCTGCCTGGAGTGGATAATCATGGAGCTGGAGAGGAGAACATCTGTCCTCCACCAGATCAAAGAGGATGAGGAGCTCCTGGACTCCTTTGGAGACCATGGGACCATGGCGGGAGAAGAGCTGGACTCAGCCGTCCCATGTCCTGGAGTTGCTGCAGAGCAGGCTGAAGATCCTTGGATCCAGCTGAGCGTTAGACCCAACTGCCCGGCTAGCTCCACTCCACCCCAATGCAGGGCAGTCCCTAGAAGTCTGCCTTCTATCAGACCAAAACAGAAAACAGACTGTTTACTGTGCTGACAGGGGGTCAGCGGGGTATGATAAAGAGACAGTGCTCAGGTACAACACATCCAGTTGGATCAGCATTATGTAAAACCTAGGTTCTCCATAATACAGTGCAATCCTGTTTTGTATTGTTGGAAGACCGATGTCATGGGGAACGAGTTGGTGTCTCAGCTATAAAGGTTAACCCAGAGTGATATGCGTAAAGAGATGGTGCAAGCTGGATCATTAATGTTGTGTTTTGTTATCTCTGTGTCTTCATTTGATGTCTTGGTGTTTTAGTTTGATCTTTGAATATATAAGGGGAAAGCTGCAATGGTTTGAGACACTGGTCAACACTGTCTCCTGTGCATATGCCTGTGTATATGGCCATTTCACCACTCACATTTTGCACGATTGTATATTGTCATTATTACTGAACACACAGAACAGTAAGCTGTAAACTATATTGAAACCTGGCTCAGTGAAGATGGGTCAGCCACTCTTATTGAAGCATCTCCCCATAATTAGAGTTTTTTTGTACAAACACACAGCAGAAGAAATGGGGGTGGACTGGCTGCCATCTTTTAAAATTCCGTAAACTGTAAGGTTTAATTTAGTACCTTTGAGTACCATGCTGTGCTGTGTAAATGCCAGCTCTCAGTGGTGGCTGTCAGTGCACAGGCCATCCAAACAATCTTCCACAATGATTTCTGAGAGCTCATATCCATAATCCACACAAAATCTGTTAGAATCATCATCAGTGGAGGTTCTAATTTGCACACAGATACAGACACTGACTCCAAGGCTATTCTGTTATTTACTATTAACTATAGGACCCTGCACTTGGAACTGTACTTCCCTCTAGGGTTTTCAACACACCTGTTCCTGGTTTTGGTTACACACTTTGTTGTACATCGCTCTGGATTAATGCTTCTGCCAAATGCCTTTAATGTAATGTAATGTAATGTAATCTGTAATATATTGTTGATACTGCCATATCTGATCACTAGTGCATAATTTTTAATACCATGATCAATTGCAAACAAATAAAAACAGAAACGTGATATTACCCCTTTGGTTGCTCGGCAGTATACTTCTTATTTCTGTACCCATCCAAATCTGACTGCACTGATTTACGTAATCATTTCAACGCTCAGCCGAAAACTCTGTAGCTCCCGTTAAGGTGAAAAATATTCTCAAAACAGGAGGTGGAATGGAGGAATGAAAGCATCCCACAGCTTAAGCGATGTTGTCGTGGGGCGGAGCGGAGATGGAGGAAAATCAAATCACAGGTATTTTATGACGTTTGGCACAGAGTTTTTCAAAAAATTCTAAATGATATTTATAATAACCCCAGAAAGCCGCTTTCCACTATCGACCAACTTCTCAATCCTCCCCGAGTCCACACAAGGGATTTGTCTCAATATCAAAATGCACAGAATTTACTTCTTTTTTCTGAGTTGAAAATTTTTCAAAGTTGAAAATATTAATTCTGGTGTAAAACAATCCCTACCCATTAATTTGATGTAATTAACCCCCCTATTCCTCCATGCAGAGTCTTCTTAGATTGATTTGAAATTATTCATCATGACATGCTGCACAAAGTTGTTACTGAATTCAAGTCCACAACCAGTCTTGTAGACCCCACCGCCACCTCGCTTTTTAACAGGCACTGCTCTTAACTGGTTTAAGACCTATCTAACAGACCATTCCTTCCCTGTTAACCTGGGCAAGCACAACTCTAAGAGTTTTAATGTCATGCGGTGTCCCTCAGGGATCGATTCTCAGACCAGTCCTTTTTAACCTTGATATGCTACCTCTGGGAGGTGTTATGACTACAAACACGATCCGGAATAAGAAGTAGCAGGGCTTGTACACTGTTGACACCAACCTGCATGTGGAGATCCCGCGACCTGAACAGTGTGCGCTTGTTTGCTAGATACATTCAGTACATTTCACTAGAACACCAAACCAACCAGTCTATATGGAAGATTCACAGGTCTCTCACCACTATCAGTGATACAAAAAGTACCAACCATGCTAGAAAAAAAAACACATCGCAGACCAGCACAACTTCCTAGCTGGTTAAATGCTGGCCTCTGCTATCGGGTGTGAAAGTCAAACAGGACGGCAGAGTGTGTTTGAGAACGGTGTAGGGAAAAGTGCCACTGGAAACACCATGCTGGGGGAGAGAGGCGTTTGCCTCTCTCCCCTTAGAAAAATCTGTTAGAAAAATCTGTTTTAATCACTAAGCAGTGGTGGAATCTTCCCCTGATTTTCCTTGAGTATCAATGCAATTAATGCACAAAATAGGCTACTCAATAGCAATACTATCATATAGCCAGCTCTCCCCAAATAGGCAGTTTTAACGAGTAGCCTAGGCCTTATAGCCAACATTTATTTTCATTTGCAGTACGAAATTATGCACATTTTTAATCAACATTATTTGATTAGTAGATTGTAAACAAAATTGAAGTGCAGGTTTTGTTTTTGCTTGTTATTCTGAAAGCTAACACGGTAGATAACAGACTGGTGTATCTTGTTTGTTAAGTGTAGACTAGCTACTTGGTGATATTAAAACGGATTTTAAACGGATAAATAGAATTTATGATTTAATTCCCCTAACACGGTATGAAGACGCTGTGTGTTAGGCTACTTGCCATTTGATTAGTCCGATAGTTGGCACACTTGATAATAAAGAAAAATTACTAATGATTAGTTTAATGCAAAGTTTTGCGCTCCACCAATTTTCAGCTCACCTGTCGCCGCTGTGAACGTTCTGTAGGTATGAGGGAAATATTCAATCCTAGTTTAGCTGCTGACCAGCAACCTGCTGATTTTGCTCAAGCAGTCTAAGTTGCCGTTAATAATAGCCGGCGTTCGTGGGGGCTGTTTATTCATCTCTCTTTAAAATGTTGCATAGATGAAATTACATGTTAATGAAATTGCCTACCGCGTACCCTGCATAACAGTCATAGCCTACATGAACTTTTTTGCCTGTTTTATTTATTTATTTATTTTCTCCTACTGAACTAAGTTTGGATAGACTGCAAACCATCTGATGTTCTCATATTTTCCAATGGTGGCAACTGTTACCATGCATGAATTTCGTGCTCATTATAGCCAGACCTATAAATATTGACTGAAATACACGGTAAAACGTCGGTTTTTAAATATTTCGACTGCGTTTTCTTATGGAGGAAATTAACACATGCAGCTAAACACTACAGGTTCTAAGCTTCATTTTGATGTATAGGTTGCGGGGGTTTGAAAGAAATCCAGCTGCCACGCCAGGCTTGTGTCTTGCTAGCTCCCGCACCTCCTCCTCGATGCAAGAGTTTCCCTGAGTGATAGCCGGGAACAGTCAGCTCTTCAGCCCGCTGCCTGCTGTGCGCTGACTCGGTGGGGGCGACTACAGAATATACCTATCACTTTTCAATAATGTGTAGTAAAGGAAACGACTAGATAGTGAAATCAAAGTCCTATGTTGTAAACAGAATGGGCATTTTTATCTAGGCTAGTGGCCATCCACAATGATATGAATCGATCTGAAGAAACATAATGGCTGACGCATTTTATTTGTTTTGCAGCGCAGTGGCTCAAAATCCCTGTGTGTAACTGGTGCCCGCATCCTCTTTACTTGCAGTTCAAGTCTTGCAAGTCATGTTCTTATCTGATGGAAAGAGGTGGGTAATTGAAGGTCAACAAAGAGGAAGTAGAAGAGAAGAAGAGGGAGAAGCAGAAAACCTTTTTCGAGAGAGATTTTTAAAAATCTACTCTTTTATTTTGCCTTTTTCAGTAGGCTAGTTTAATTACCAAAAAAAATTTACGCAAAATTTATTCACTCTATATGTTTTTTAATACTCAGTTTAGTAGTAATTTATTTTTGCCTTTTTTAGACGTTCTCTATATAAGTAGATATTATAAACAATCAAAGTGAAATCAATACAATGATTTGTAAGTACATTCTCTTTTATACTACCTACGTGAGTGTAATCATGTAATTCTATGAAGTATAACCACAGCATTTACTATCTACTGTTTGTTTTTCTGTACATATATATAAGTATATATATACTTTCTGCCCGTGAACAATAATTAAAGTCATCGTAACAGGTAGATTAAGCAAATGTGAGCCAAGTGCAACAGTCAAAAATGTATATTAGTAGTATATTTGTAAATACGTAATTATTACCTGCGGTAAGATATGAAGCTGGAGGCTTGTTTTTGAAAAATGCAACATTCTCTTTTCATTCCCACAGGACCATTTTGAATTTTATGTTTTGAGAACATATTTTTCTGTAACGACCATGGCAGGGTGGATTGATTCCCGTGAGTAGTGACACAACTGTGTCTAAGTTATCTCTCTCCTGTGGGTTTAATGCAAACATTGAACATTAGTATATATTCACAATCAAAGAAAATGATACAAAATCAAGGGATTATTTCCTTTCCAAATACTTTGTATAGACTACTGCTTTAGCAAGTGCAAAAAGGGACTTTATTTTAAATTTAGTCTGAACTTCATTATATTACAGTTTTTTTTCTTCTTAGTATTACTATTATCTTATTTACTTCTTAGTAGTTCATTGATTATGTGATGATATGGTAGATTATGGAAAGGAAGGAAGGAAAGGAGGACATTTTATATTTGTTTATTAGTTCTCTTGAGTGAGGAGACAGTTGAGGCTAAATGCTGACGGCTACCTATAACCGTGTGAACACCAATGAAATCTTTTTAAAGCTAAATTTTAGTAAGGGTGGCGTGGGATGGCTAGGGGTGAGGGAATAGGGGAGGAGGTGTAGAAGTCATAATTTGAAATGACTTTGTTTAAATGCTAGAAGTATAAAAAAAATCTATTATTGGAACTTGAGGTTGCTATGAACTGTGGGAGCTATGACATAGCTGGGATTACAGAGACATGTCTTGGGGAGGAGGATGGGGATGAATATAATATAGAGGGGTACAAACTCATTAGGAAGGATAGATCCAGTAAGACAGGTGGGGGGTATGGCTCTCTATATAAATAAATAAAAATGTATTTAATGTGCAGGAAATTCCGGAAAAGTACCAGTTCAAGCCTAGTGAGGATATTTGATTTAAGCTCATAGGGATACATTACATTACATTTATTTAGCAGATGCTTTTATTCAAAGTGACATACAAAAGTGCATATCATGGTCATTTGAACAACTACAAAACAAGGTTTGATAAGGTATAATAAGGACCATGAAAAGGACCTTACAGTAGGCGTGTATTACTGGCCACAAGCTTCAGATGGCAGTGTGAATTCAGTGCTCTTGGGAACCATGAAACAAGCTTATCAGGGAGGTGAGACTATTATTATGGGTACCCTGCTATTAATTGGGAATTGACGACAGGACAAAGAAAAAGTGAGGCAGAATTTTTAGATGTCCCACTTTCTGGGAGGAACAAAATATGAATGTGCTCAATTTGAAAAAGACTTGGGAGTAATGGTTGATCAAAGCCTTTCAGGTTCTAGGCACTGTGCTGTTGCAGTACAAAAAAAAAGGCCAACGGGATGCTGGGATATGTAGCCAAAAGTACTGCGTATAAAACCAAGCTAGTTCTAATTATCTTATACAATACATTTGTTAGACCACACTTGGAGTATTGTGTGCAGTTCTGGGGACCAAACTACCAGAAATATATAGAGAATCTAATCTGGAAAATGTTCAAAGAAGAGCAACCAAATTGATTCCTGGTATGAAAGATAAAAGCTATGAGGAAAGACTTAAGATGCTTATTCTCTTCAAGCTTAGGCCTGTTCTTGACATTATGTTATGTTATGAATTCAAATTGAGTTAAACTAAATGGAGAAAATAATAATTAGAAAAAAATGTTAATACTAATACTAATAATAATACTTGTTTTTATTATGTGACCAAAGACCAGTGTAGCATACAGTATATATTAGAGAAGTTTAAACACAATATTATTCTGATAAGCAAATTATAGCATCCTGATGCTATTTGTTTTGATGGAGAGATTTATTATTTTTTTATTATTTTACATTTGGAGTTGTACACAATACCGTATGTGGGTTCCACATTCTATTGTGCCTCATTGTGCATTAAGTAATGACTCACTGTGCTATTTCCAGGAGATGTGAAAACAGAGGATTTGCAGGGAAGAAGGAGTCCTGAATTTGAGCGTCCCAACAGTACGTTAATACCCCTGAAGAAAAAAAAACAAACTATTTATTTCTATGAAACATAAACAAAGTTCTAAAAAGTTAACTTTTTTATTTTAAAGTGCAATTCCTTGACCTTGTATTATAGTAAACATTTTGTCCCATTTTGCAGTGTCTGAGGTGAGGATTGTGCTGCTGGGGAAGTCTGGAGAACTGAGGAGTAAAGTGGGGAACATCATCCTGGGGGCAGAGGTCCTCTCAGTGAAAGATCAGTGTGAGAGAGCACGAGGTCTGGTGAATGGGAAGCGTGTGGCTCTGATCAACACTCCAGACTTACTGGACCCCAAGCTCCCTGACAGGCAATTATTCCATCAGATAGAGAGATGTGTTACCCTGTCTGCCCCAGGTCCTCATGCATTCCTGCTGCTGCTGGAGAACGGCAACATTACATTTGAGGAGAAAAAAAGATTTGAGAGAATCCTGCGCTCTTTCAGCCCTGAGGCCTTCACGTACTCGATGGTACTGACCACACAGGGGAGTAAAAGAACTCTCTTTGACCTGCCTTATACCCACATTCTGCAAATGTGTAGTGGAAGGTGTTACAAGTTTCACAACACAGATGAGATTAATTACACCCAGGTTACTGAACTAATGAAGAAAATAGAGCAGATGGTGAGGGAGAATGGAGGAGGTTTCCTCAGCTGTGAGATGCTCAAGGAGCCAGAGTCAGCCAGGCTTGGAGCGATTCAGGTTCTTCTGAGGAAGGCTGGACAGAAGGTGGAGAGGAAGGAGAAACCAAGGGCTCTGTCTAAAGAACGACAGGAAATTAAACAAAAAAAAGGTAAGAACAGAACCAGTCAAAGAAAAGACATGCTGAAATTAGTTTGTTACTAATGGTGAGAATTGATTTGATAGCTAAGTTACGACTTAATCCTTCAGAATCCAATCCTTCTTAGCAATTTTTTCCCAGCACCTATATATTGTGACACTCTCTACATAACCCCCACAGGATTGTGCCAAAAGATCAATGTTAATTGAATCTGTTTTTTTTTTTTAAATTACAAATGGCATATATACCACAGGTGTCACAATTCAGTTTTCGACAGCTAAAGGCACTCCTGGTTGGTTGATTGGTTGATGGTGCAATCGGTTGATTGCTGGTATTCAATGTGTTTCAGCACCAGAGATTTATTTAATCACTGACTAGCTGATGAGTCCACACACCTTGTTTTCAAGGTCTTCACTGGCAGCTCATTTAAAGGAAACCATACCTGCTGACACTGCTGTGCTTTAGGACTTTCACACCCCTGAGAAGGCTTTTTATGATGGCCATGATTCTCCGGATTTTCTCTCTGAGTTGTACTGTGTGTCTTTATTTGGCAGGCGCTGGGGGTAAAAGTCAGAGCTCTGAATGTGTGAGGATAGTGCTCGTGGGGAAGACAGGATGTGGGAAAAGTGCCACAGGAAACACCATACTGCAGAAGAAGGAGTTCCAGTCGCGGATCAGTATGAAATCAATGACGACCTGCTGTAAGAAAGTAGTAGGGGAAGTAGCTGGCAGGCGCGTTGCTGTAGTTGACACGCCGGGTCTCTTTGACACATCATTTTCTAATGAGGAGGTCCAGCAGGAAATAGCCAAATGCATCTCCTTTTTGGCCCCAGGACCTCATGTGTTTCTCCTAGTGCTACAGATTGGAAGAATCACGCAGGAGGAGAAGGACACATTGCAGCTCATCAAGAGCACCTTTGGTAAAACGGCGGAAATGTTCACCATAGTCACATTCACAAGAGGGGAAGATCTTGGAAATGAATCCATTGAAAGCTTCATTCAACGAGGTGACGCTGTAATCCAAAATCTGATTCAAGACTGTGGAAACAGGTTTCATGTCTTCAATAATAATGACATGAGCAATCGCACCCAAGTGTCTGAGCTGCTGGATAAGATAGACATGATGGTTCAGAGGAATGGAGGAGGCTGTTACACCAATGAGATGTTCCAGGAGGCAGAAATGACCATAAGGAAAGAGTACGAAAGAATACTGAGAGAGAAAGAGGAAGAGATGCAGAGAGAGAAGGAGACGCTGGAGGCAAAATATGAAGCGGAGATGAAAGAGATGAAGAGGAGGATGGAAGAGCAGAGACAAAAAGCAGAAGAAAAAATAATGCTTCAGGAAAAAAAGCTGAAAGACAAAGAAGAACATTTAAGGATGGAGCTAGAAGAGTGGAAGAAAAAAGAGAAGGAAATAAAAGAGAGGAGAGACAAGGAAGGCATAAAGAGCAAGGCAGGACAAGAATCTGAGTGGAAGAGCAAAATAGGTGAGACTGAGGAAACGAAAAGGACACTGGAAGAGGAGTTGAAACATAGGGAAGAAGAAGAGAAGTGGAGGGCGGAAAGAGAGAGGAAACAGACGGAAGAGCTGATGGAAAAACAAAAAAGAGAAAAGAGAGAATTCGAGGCAAGGCAAGCAGAAGAAAAGAAAAAGAGGAATCGAGAGGAGCAGGAGAGGAAAAACAATGAGGCAAGACAAAGACTTGAGTGGGAACAGAGAATTAAAGAGGCAGAAAATGAGAAAAAAGAGATACAGGAAGACATGAAGAGAAGAGCTAAGGAATGGGAGCAGGAAAGGGAAGAGGAACAGAAAAGGAAAGAGAAGGATGAGCAGTACAGGAGACAGAAAGAAGAGCAAGAGAGAAGAGAGTATGAATTGAAAGAACGCAAAATGCGGGAAGAGTTTGAAAAAGTAATGGAACAAGAAAGACAAAAGGGAGAGAATGAAAGGAGATCTAAAGAGCAACTACAAAGGGAGCTTGAAGAAATGCAAAGGCTGCTGAAAAAACAACAAGAGCAGTTAGACAAGGAAAGAAAAGTGGAGGCAGACAGAAGATCTAAGGAGGACGCAGAGAGAAAAGAGGAGGAGAGGAAAATGCTGGAATTGTTGCAGAAGGAACTTGAGAAGGAACGTGAAGAACTTCAGAAGAGTAAGATTGATGAAGAGGCTAAGAGAACAAAAGAAGCGAAAAAATTGAAAGACATGAAGGAAGAGTGTCTTAGAATCATTCTTGAAAATAATCAGAAATATGAAGAAGCTGCTAGAAAAAAAGCAGAGGAATGTAATAACTTTAAGGAGAAACAGGGAAGAAAGTTAATTCAATTACAAGAAGAGCTTCAGCGCCAAACTGCACATGGTCATGAGAAAAAGAAAGGCAAAAAATGTTTAATAATGTAGCGCTGAAAAAGGCATGTGTTCATGTGCTAGGCCAGTGTTTCTCAACCCTGGTCCTGGGGACCCACTGCCCTGCATGTTTTAGATGTGTCCCTGCTCCAACACACCTGATTCAAATGAATGGGTCTTTATCAGGCCTCTGCAGAGCTTGATGACGACCCATTCATTTGAATCAGGTGTGTTGGGGCAGGGACACATCTAAAACATGCAGGGCAGTGGGTCCCCAGGACCAGGGTTGAGAAACACTTCTGTGTTGATCAAGTTTTCCATGTGGAATGCACCAATGTACAGAAGACTGCCTTGTGAAAACATCAATATTGGGCCCTTTATTAGCAGATGCTTTCCCCACATTTTTGTTTGAATTTTTAATGGTCAATCATGCATGCTCACCCTGCAAGGGTCCTCATCAGAAGCTCAGATATAATCAGAGGCTCTCCTCGGAAGCAGGTGGTGTCAGCTGTATGCTCTGTATACCGCAATTAGCAAGGTGGGCTGTATGTGTGGCTCTACAGATGAAATGGTGGACGCCAGACCTTGGGGCCCTGTCCATGTTCCAGAACATTCCAGAACAGTTCCTTAACAGGATGAGCCACCCAGCAGCCCCAGGGGCCTCTATGTTCAGGAACCGTATAAAAGCTCTTTCAAAAAAAACAACAAAAAAAAAACGTGGATCAGGAACACATCAGATGTTCCTAAAGATATTTATTCATTTAGAGCAATCCCGCACTACTGCCAGTTACATCATTACCAGCAGTCACTCCATTACCTGTAATGCTTCTTCTGAACAGTCCCAGGACACTGGATGTAGCTGGGCTTACACTGAGTAGTTTTCAGGCACTATACAAGCAGACTAACATTATTACATTTACTACAACAGTGGGCTCAGAGTCAGATTGTGTGAGATTGGTGTCAGTTCCAGAAATGTCCAGTGTGAGGAGGTGCCCCACAGATATAAACCCCAAGGTCCTGCTTCTACAGTGTAGCTTCTTTGCCCTGTTTCTTCTTCAAACAAAACACTTATATTGCTTGGTTCTTTGATAATGAATGAGTGAATGAATGAATGATTTGCATGATTTTAGCATTTTATTATTATTTTAATATTATTTTTTAGATCGATCATCCTGATTTTATAATCTTTTTTTATCTGCTTTTTTTTTACTAAATCGACAAGATCAAAATAAGACTGTGTTACCGTTTTGCTTTTCCGTCTTGCTAACGGAGACGCAGTTCCAGACACGTATGGCCATCTTGTGCTCGCCCTACTATGCCAGCACGTGCCTCCTCGTCCGGCCGAGAGGGCTGCCTCTGCCTGGAGTGGAGAATCACGGAGCTGGAGAGGAGAACATCTGTCCTCCACCAGATCAAAGAGGATGAGGAGTTCCTGGACTCCTTTGGAGACCATGGGACCATGGCGGGAGATGAGCTGGACTCAGCCGTCCCATGTCCTGGAGTTGCTGCAGAGCAGGCTGAAGATCCTTGGATCCAGCTGAGCGTTAGACCCAACTGCCCGGCTAGCTCCACTCCACCCAAATGCAGGGCAGTCCGCAGAAGTCTGCCTTCTATCAGACCAAAACAGAAAACAGACTGTTTACTGTGCTGACAGGGGGTCAGCAGGGTATGATAAAGAGACAGTGCTCAGGTACAACACATCCAGTTGGATCAGCATTATGTAAAACCTAGGTTCTAGGTTGGAAGACCGATGTCATGGGGAACGAGTTGGTGTCTGAGCTATAAAGGTTAACCCAGAGTGATATGCGTAAAGAGATGGTGCAAGCTGGATCATTAATGTTGTGTTTTGTTATCTCTGTGTCTTCATTTGATGTCTTGGTGTTTTAGTTTGATCTTTGAATATATAAGGGGAAAGCTGCAATGGTTTGGGACACTTGTCAACACTGTCTCCTGTGCATATGCTTGTGTATATGGCCATTTCACCACTCACATTTTGCACAATTGTATATTGTCATTATTACTGAATACACAGAACAATAAACTGTAAACTATATTGAAAGCTGGCTTAGTGAAGATGGGTCAGCTACTCTTATTGAAGCATCTCCCCATAATTAGAGTTTTTTTGTACAAACACACAGCAGAAGAAATGGGGTGAACTGGCTGCCATCTTTTAAAATTCCGTAAACTGTAAGGTTTAATTCAGTACCTTTGAGTACCGTGCTGTGCTGTGTAAATGCCAGCCCTCAGTGGTGGCTGCCAGTGCACAGGCCGTCCCAACAAGCTTCCACAATGATTTCTGAGAGCTCTTAGCCATAATCCACACAAAACTTGTTAGAATTTTCATCAGTGGATGTTCTAATTTGCACACAGATACAGACACTGACTCCAGGGCTATTCTGTTATTCATTATTAACTATAGGACCTACTGAATTCTATGGCTTTTATTCAGCATGTTTCAGGACCGACCCACAGCCGTGGTCACACCTTGGTTCTGGTGATTTCTAGAGGACTTTTCATATTAACCTACAGGGTCCAAGTTAAACTACGTGGTCGTTCCCTGCACTTGGAACTGCACTTCCCTCTAGGGTTTTCAACACACCTGTTCCTGGTTTTGGTTATACACCTTATTGTACGTCGCTCTGGATTAAAGCTTCTGCCAAATGCCTTTAATGTAATGTAATCTGTAATATCATATTGTCAATACTGCCATATCTGATCACTAGTGTATAATTTGTAATACCATGATCAATTGCAAGCAATTAAAAATAGAAACGTGATATTACCCCTTTGGTTGCTCGGCACTATACTTCTTATTTCTGTACCCATCCAAATCTGACTGCACTGATTTACGTAATCATTTCAACGCTCAGCCGAAAACTCTGTAGCTCCCGTTAAGGTAAAAAATATTCTCAAAACAGGAGGTGGAATGGCGGAATGAAAGCATCCTACAGCTTAAGCAATGTTGTCGTGGGGCAGAGCGGAGATGGAGGAAAATCAAATCACAGGTATTTTATGACGTTTGGCGCAGAGTTTTTCAAAAAATTCGAAATTATATTTATAATAACCCCAGAAAGCCGCTTTCCACTATCGACCATTTTCTCAATCCTCCCCGTGTCCACACAAGGGATTTGTCTCAAAATCTTTTTTCTGAGACAAAGTTGAAAATATTAATTCTGGCTGAACCTGACTGAAAACTGTGGAGGCAGGTACCCTGTCTGCGATAACAATAAACAAAAAAAATGTCAATTCATTGACCTGTTTAAAAAAGGTTGAGAAGATGAACTGGGAGAATGGAGGATGCTGCTGCACTCGTGAGATGTTCCTGGAAGCAGAAGTGGCAATGATAGAAATACAGACGGAGAAAGAAAAAGGGGAAGAAGTGAAGAGAGAACTGGAGATGTTGCAGGCCAAGCATAAATCAGGAGTTGAAGCTTGACAAAAAAGGGGGGCAAGGGGGATCTGGAATAACTACAGAGGGGGGAGGACAAATTCATACAATGGGAAAAGCAGGAGAGGAGGTTGAAAGAGAGGAACAACACAGAAGAAATAATAAGCCCGATAAAGAGCAGGGGGAATTACAGGGACACCTGACACTTCTGGTGAGGAAAGGAGGAGAGGAAGGGAGAGGAGGAAAGGAGATGAGGAAAGGAAGAGAGGAAAGGAGGTGAAGAAAGGAGAGGAGGGGCCCACGGTACACATGGTATCCACAGTACGTCACACTACAGCACAACACAATAACCTTCTGTAAGTGTAGAAATTCTGCGCAGATGAGATTTTAAGGCTATTATTTTGACAGCACACCTAATTTACGGTACCATACAAACTCAAAATAATAATTTGCTGACCCATATTGCTCCACTATGTGATTATTAGCTCCAGTACGCAAAGCCCCCAGCAGCAATATCTCATTTAACAACAGGGGGGCCTTTCCTGTGGTTATATATACATAGATAAATACATACACACACACACACACACACACACATATATATATATATATATATATACACTCACCGGCCACTTCATTAGGTGACAGAAGTAGTATCCGGCGTGGTCTTCTGCTGCTGTAGCCCATCTGCTTCAAGGTTTTACATGGTGTGCATTCAGAGATGCTCTTCTGCATACCTTGGTTGTAACGAGTGGTTATTTGAGTTAATGTTGCCTTTCTATTAGCTCGAACCAGTCTGACCATTCTCCTCTGACCTCTGCCATCAAAAAGGCATTTTCGCCCAGAGAACTGCCACTCACTGGATATTTTCTCTTTTTCAAACCATTCTCTGTAAACCCTAGAGATGGTTGTGCGTGAAAATCCCAGTAGATCAGCAGTTTTTGAAATACTCAAACCAGCCGGTCTGGCACCAACGACCATGCCACATTCAAAGTCACTTAAATCACCTTTCTTCCCCATTCTGATGCTTGGTTTGAACTTCAGCAGAGGGGAACAACAACAACAGAAAGGGTGCAATTTGGGTATCATAAATCATTACAGCCCATTAGAATTTTACTGGAAGATTTTATGCTTTAAAAACACATTTTTTTCTGTTGTAGTGGAAAATCTCATTCTAACACAAAAATATTAATATTGCATTTTGACCCATCCTAGTTACCTAGGAGCAGTGGGCAGCCACAGTGCAGTGCCCGGGGACCAACTCCAGTTCTGAGGCCAGTGCCTTGGTCAAGGGCAACTGCAGGAGTGCACCTAACATGCACGTCTTTGAGTGTGGGAGGAAACCGGAGTACCCGGACTAAACCCACGCGAACATAGGGAGAACATGCTAACTCCACTCAGAGAGGCCCTAAGCCGAGATTCGAACCCAGGACCTTCTTGCTGTGAGGCGACAGTGCTAACCACTGTGCCACTGTGCCTGCCCCATTTTTTTTTTCTTTTTTTAAGAATGGAAAGAGGCGGTTCATTGAAGGTGAGCTTTGAACGGAACAAAGAAGTAGAAGGGGGAGAAGCAGAAAACTTTTTTCAAGAGAGATTTTTAAAAATCTACTCTTTTATTTTGCCTTTTTCAGTAGGCTAGTTAATTAACAAAAAATATTTACGCAAAATTTATTCACTCTATATGTTTTTTAATACTCAGTTTAGTAGTATTTTATTTTTTGCCTTTTTTAGACGTTCTCAATATAAGTAGATATTATAAACAATCAAAGTTTAATCAATACAATGATTTGTAAGTACATTCTCTTTTATACTACCTACGTGAGTGTATTCATGTAATTCTATGAAGTATAATCTGTCATGGTTCTGTGTTTTGTCTCTGTCTTTCCTTGTTGGGCCGCCAGATGGCGGCACTTCTGTTTTGTGTCCTGCTTGTACCCTGTGTAATTGTATTATTGCCTTCAATTGTTCAATTATTGGTTCTTGGTTGTCTCGTTTTCCCTTCCCTCTCTGTGGCCTGATTGTTCATGGTGCCCTCCTGTGTCTCGTCAGTGTCTGTTCTATTTAAGTTCCTTCTTCCTTGACTCAGGTGCTGGATCCTTGGTTGTGTCTGGTTGTTTGTTAGTGTGTGCTTCTGGCTATGTTTCTGCCCATGTTCCATTTTTACAGGTTTTTTTGATTCTTTGATTCTTGTTTCTTTGTGTTCTGTGTTTTGAAGTTTTCCTTTGTTTGTGAGAGTTGTCCTGCGAGGCCTTTTGTTCCCTGCTTTTAGTTCCTGTTTTGTTAAGTAAAGTCTTTTGTTCTTACCATTTGGAGTTTTGAGTTTTTCCCCCTCTGCGTTTGGGTCCTAACCCCCCACACACCCTGACAATAACCACTGCATTTACTATCTACTGTTTGGTTTTCTGTACATATATATAAGTGTATATAGACTTTCTGCCCGTGAACAATAAAGTCATCGTAACAGGTAGATTAAGCAAATGTGAGCCAAGTGCACCAGTCAAATGTATATTAGTAGTATATTTGTAAATATGTAATTATTACCTATGGTAAGATTTGAAGGTGGAGGCTTGTTTTTGAAAAATGCAACATTCTCTTTTCATTCCCACAGGACCATTTTGAATTTTATGTTTTGAGAACATATTTTTCTGTAACGGCCATGGCAGGGCGGATTGATTCCCGTGAGTAGTGACACAACTGTGTCTAAGTTATCTCTCTCCTGTGGGTTTAATGCAAACATTGAACATTAGTATATATTCACAATCAAAGAAAATGATACAAAATCAAGGGATTATTTCCTTTCCAAATACTTTGTATAGACTACTGCTTTAGCAAGTGCAAAAAGGGACTTTATTTTAAATTTAGTCTGAACTTTATTATATTACAGTTTTTTTTCTTAGTATTAGTATTATCTTATTTGCTTCTTAGTAGTTCATTTATTATGTGATGATATGGTAGATTATGGAAAGGAAGGAAGGAAAAGGAGGATATTTTATAATTGTTTATTAGTTCTCTTGAGTGAGGAGACAGTTGAGGCTAAATGCTGATGGCTACCTATAACCGTGTGAACACCAATAAAATCTTTTTAAAGCTAAATTTTAGTAAGGGTGGCGTGGGATGCCCAGGGGTGAGGGAATAGGGGAGGAGGTGTAGAAGTCATAATTTGAAATGACTTTGTTTAAATGCTAGAAGTATAAAAAAATCCATTATTGGAACTTGAGGTTGCTATGAACTGTGGGAGCCATGACATAGCTGGGATTACAGAGACATGTCTTGGGGAGGAGGATGGGTATGAATATAATATAGAGAGGTACAAACTCATTAGGAAGGATAGATCCAGTAAGACAGGTGGGGGGTATGGCTCTCTATATAAATAAATAAAAATGTATTTAATGTGCAGGAAATTCCGTAAAAGTACCAGTTCAAGCCTAGTGAGGATATTTGATTTAAGCTCATAGGGATACATTACATTACATTTATTTAGCAGATGCTTTTATTCAAAGTGACATACAAAAGTGCATATCATGGTCATTTGAACAACTATAAAACAAGGTTTGATAAGGTACAATAAGGACCATGAAAATGACCTTACACTAGGCGTGTATTACTGGCCACAAGCTTCAGATGGCAGAGTGAATTCAGTGCCCATGGAACCATAAAACAAGCTTATCAGGGAGTGAGACTATTATTATGGGTGACTTCAATTACCCTGCTATTAACTGGGAATTACCGACAGGACAAAAAAAAAGTGCGGCAGAATTTTTAGATGTTATAAATGACCTTTTTGGAACAGTATGCCAATCAGCCCACAACAGGGAAATAGATCCAGAATTTATTTCCCTGTTGTGGGCTGATTGACATACTGTCAATATATACATAATTTGTAGCATAGAGGTAATTGAGCCACTTTGGACTAGTGATCATTCTAGAGTTATTTTTAATATATTTTGGCAAATTAACAAGGCCTCATCTATGGCCAGAATCTAACATTTTAGACATGCCAATTTTAACATGATGCAAGCAAATTTAAGTAATATTGACTGGGTGCAACTTCTTGATTGCAAGACTGTGAATGAAAAGTGCTGGGACCACTACTCTTCCTCATTTATATCAATGACCTTGACAGGGACGTATAAAGTACATTAGTAAAATTTTAAGATGGTATAAAACTGGGAGACCTAGCTAATAGTTTGGAATCTACTAAAGTAATCCAAGAAGTGGGCAGAAACCTGGCAAATGAAATTCAATATAGCCAATTGTAAAGTTCTGCATGTGGGAAACAAAAACATTGGGCAAGATTACTTTCTGGGAGGAAAAAAAATGAATGTGGATATATAGCCAAAAGTACTGCGTATAAAACCAAGGAAGTTCTACTTATCTAATACAATACATTTGTTAGACCACACTTGGAATATTGTGTGCAGTTCTGGGGACCATACTACCAGAAATATATAAAGAATCTGATCGGGAAAATGTTCAAAGAAAAGCAACCAAATTGATTCCTGGTATGAAAGATAAAAGCTATGAGGAAAGACTTAAGATGCTTAATCTCTTCAAGCTTAGGCCTGTTCTTGACATTATTTTATGTTATGAAGTCAAATTGAGTTAAATTAAATGGAGAAAATGATAATAAGAAGAAACATATTAATAGTAATACTAATAATAATACTTGTTTTTATTATGTGACCAAAGACCAGTGTAGCATACAGTATATATTAGAGAAGTTTAAACACAATATTATTCTGATAAGCAAATGATAGCATCCTGATGCTGTTTGTTTTAATGAAGAGATTATCTTATATTTGGAGTTGTACACAATACCGTATGTGGGTTCCACATTTTATATTGTGCCTCATTGTGCATTAAGTAATGACTCACTGTGCTATTTCCAGGAGATGTGAACAAAGAGTACCTGCAGGGAAGAAGGGGTCCTGAACGTGAGCGTCCCAACAGTACGTTAATACCCCTGAAGAAAAAAAATAACAAACTATTTATTTCTATGAACTGGTGAAACATAAACAAAGTTCTAAAAAGTTAACAATTTTTTTAAAAAGCGCAATTCTTTGACCTTATCTTATAGTAAACATTTTGTCCCACTTTTCAGTGTCTCAGCTGAGGGTTGTGCTGCTGGGGAAGTCTGGAGAACTGAAGAGTAAAGTGGGGAACATCATCCTGGGGGCAGAGGTCTTTTCAGTGAAAGATCAGTGTGAGAGAGCACGAGGTCTGGTGAATGGGAAGCGTGTGACATTGATCAACACTCCAGACTTACTGGACCCCAAGCTCCCTGATGAGAAATTATTCCATCAGATAGAGAGGTGTGTTACCTTGTCTGACCCAGGTCCTCATGCATTCCTCCTGGTGCTGGAGAACGGCAACATTACATCTGAGGAGAAAAAAAGATTTGAGAGAATCCTGCGCTCTTTCAGTCCTGAGGCTTTCATGTACTCGATGGTACTGACCACACAGGGGAGTAAAAGAACTGTCTTTGACCTGTCTTATACCCAAGTTCTGCAAATGTTTAGTGGAAGGTGTTACACGTTGCACAACACAGATGAGACTAATTACACCCAGGTTACTGAACTAATGGAGAAAATAGAACAGATGGTGAGGCAGAATGGAGGAGGTTTCCTCAGCTGTGAGATGCTCAAGGAGCCAGAGTCAGCCAGGCTTGGAGCGAGTCAGGTTCTTCTGAGGAAGGCTGGACAGAAGGTGGAGTGGAAGGAGAAACCAAGGGCTCTATCTAAAGAACGACAGGAAATTAAAGGAAAAAAAGGTAAGAAAAGCACCAGTCAAAGAAAAGACATGCTGAAATTAGTTTGTGTTACTAATGGTGAGAATTGATTTGATAGCTAAGTTACGACTTAATCCTTCAGACGTTCCATTAATCTACAGAATTCTACCTACATATTCTAACCATGCCAGAGAATTCTAAGCATGCCGGTGTATTCTGTCCAACAAAGCAATTTAGAATCACCTGTCTTAGTCAGTGGTTTCCACCTCGCATGTTCCATGTTTGTGAAAACATGATGAACAGTCATGATGGACTGATGTATGGTGTGGCAAACACGCCTGCCACAGGCCACCGAAGTGGCTTTCCTTGGGGCCCTCCAGCACAGAGACACAGGGAGAAGATGTTCAAAACAGTCCAGATTTTATTTACAAGGGTTTGGCAAGATGTTATAGCCAAGTGAGCAGATGTAAAACACTGTCATGACAGAGAAGCTCCCCTCGTGTGGGTGGGGATGGCAGATTTAACCTGTGCGCAGTGATTACCTCACTACGCACAGGTGCAGCCACTCCTGTTCCTGGGTCCAATTAGACCTGGCCAATTCCCCAATTCTTAACCAATTATACAATTGGCCAGGTCTAATTAACTTGACCCAGGGCAGGTGTGGCTGCTTAAACCAGCCATCCCCACACCACATATGGCATTTATTCATATGCGCCCTTCTTTTAGCAATTTTTTCCCAGCACCTATATATTGTGACACTCTCTACATAACCCCCACAGGATTGTGCCGAGAGATCAATGTTAATTGAATCTGGTTTTTTTTTAAATTACAAATGGCATATATACCACAGGTGTCAGAATTCAGTTTTGGACAGCTAAAGGCACTCCTGGTTGGTTGATGGTGGAATCGGTTGATTTCTGGTATTCAATGTGTTTCAGCACCAGAGATTTATTTAACCACTGACTAGCTGATGAGTCCACACACCTTGTTTTCAAGGTCTTCACTGGCAGCTCATTTAAAGGAAACCATACCTGCTGACACTGCTGTGCTTTAGGACTTTGACACCCCTGAGAAGGCTTTTTATGATGGCCTTGATTCTCCGGATTTTCTCTCTGAATTGTACTGTGTGTCTTTATTTGGCAGGCGCTGGGGGTAAAGACCAGAGCTCTGACTGTGTGAGGATAGTGCTCGTGGGGAAGACAGGAAGTGGGAAAAGTGCCACAGGAAACACCATACTGCAGAAGAAGGAGTTCCAGTCACAGAGTAGTATGAAATCAGTGACGACCTGCTGTAAGAAATTAGTAGGGGAAGTAGCTGGCAGGCGCGTTGCTGTAGTTGACACGCCGGGTCTCTTTGACACATCATTTTCAAATGAGGAGATCCAGCAGGAAATAGCCAAATGCATCTCCTTTTTGGCCCCAGGACCTCATGTGTTTCTCCTAGTGCTACAGATTGGAAGAATCACGCAGGAGGAGAAGGACACATTGCAGCTCATCAAGAGCACCTTTGGTAAAACGGCTGAAATGTTCACCATAGTCACATTCACAAGAGGGGAAGATCTTGGAAATGAATCCATTGAAAGCTTCATTCAACGAGGTGACGCTGTAATCCAAAATCTGATTCAAGACTGTGGAAACAGGTTTCATGTCTTCAATAATAATGACATGAGCAATCGCACCCAAGTGTCTGAGCTGCTGGATAAGATAGACGTGATGGTTCAGAGGAATGGAGGAGGCTGTTACACCAATGAGATGTTCCAGGCGGCAGAATTTACCATAAGGAAAGAGTACGAAAGAATACTGAGAGAGAAAGCAGGAGAGATGCAGAGAGAGAAGGAGAGGCTGGAGGCAAAACATGAAGCGGAGATGAAAGAGATGAGGAGGAGGATGGAAGAGCAGAGACAAAAAGCAGAAGAAAAAATAATGCTTCAGGAAAAAAAGCTGAAAGAAAAAGAAGAACATTTAAGGATGGACCTAGAAGATTGGAAGAAAAAAGATAAGGAAATAAAAGAGAGGAGAGACAAGGAAGGCATAAAGAGCAAGGCAGGACAAGAATCGGAGTGGAAGAGCAAAATAGGTGAGACTGAGGAAACGAAAAGGACACTGGAAGAGGAGTTGAAAGAGAAGGGAATGGAAGAGAAAAAGAAGTGGAGGCCAGAAAGAGAGAGGAAACAGACGGAAGAGCTGATGGAAAAACAAAAAAGAGAAAAGAGAGAATTCGAGGCAAGGCAAGCAGAAGAAAAGAAAAAGAGGAATCAAGAGGAGCAGGAGAGGAAAAACAAGGAGGCAAGACAAAGACTTGAGTGGGAACAGAGAATTAAAGAGGCAGAAAATGAGAAAAAAGAGATACAGGAAAACATGAAGAGAAGAGCTAAGGAATGGTGGCAGGCAAGGGAAAAGGAACTGAAAAGGAAAGAGAAGGATGCGCAGGACAGGAGACAGAAAGAAGAGAAAGAGAGAAGAGAGGATACATTGAAAGAACGCAAAATGCGGGAAGGGAAGAGTTTGAAAAAGTAATGGAACAAGAAATACAAAAGGAAGAGAATGAAAGGAGATCTAAACAACTAGAAAGGGAGCTTGAAGAAATGCAAAGGCAGCTGAAAAAACATGAGCAGTTAGACAAGGAAAGAAAAGAGGAGGCAGACAGAAGATCTAAGGAGGACGCAGAGAGAAAAGAGGAGGAGAGGAAAAGGCTGGAATTGTTGCAGAAGAAACTTGAGAAGGAACGTGAAGAACTTCAGAAGAGTAAGATTGATGAAGAGGCTAAGAGAACAAAAGAAGAGAAAACATTTAAAGACAGGGAGGAACACTGTCGTAAAATCATTCTTGAAAATTATCAGAAATATGAAGAAGCTGCTAGAAAAAAAGCAGAGGAATTGAATAACTTTAAGGAGGAACAGGGAAGAAAGCTAACTCAATTACAAGAAGAGCTTCAGCGCCAAACTGCACAGGGTCATGTGAAAAAGAATGGCAAAAAATGTTTAATATTGTAGCGCTGAAAAAGGCATGTGTTCATGTGCTAGGCCAGTGTTTCTCAACCCTAGTCCTGGGGACCCACTGCCCTGCATGTTTTAGATGTTTCCCAGCTCCAAAACACCTGATTCAAATGAATGGGTCGTCATCAAGCTCTGCAGAAGCCTGATAACGACCCATTCATTTGAATCAGGTGTGTTGGGGCAGGGACACATCTAAAACATGCAGGGCAGTGGGTCCCCAGGACCAGGGTTGAGAAACACTGTGCTAGGCCATGGAATGTACAATTACTTCTGTGTTGATCAAGTTCTCCTTGTGGAATGCACCAATGGACAGAAGACTGCCTTGTGAAAACATGATAATTGGGCCCTTTATTAGCAGATGCTTTCCCCACATTTTTGTTTGAATTTTTAATGGTCAATCATGCATGCTCACCCTGCAAGGGTCCTCATCAGAAGCTCAGATATAATCAGAGGCTCTCCTCGGAAGCAGGTGGTGTCAGCTGTATGCTCTATATATCACAGTTAGCAAAGTGGGCTGTATGTGTGGCTCTACAGATGAAATGGTGGACGCCAGACCTTGGGGCCCTGTCCGTGTTCCAGAACATTCCAGAACAGTTCCTTAACAGGATGAGCCTCCCGGCAGCCCCAGGGGCCTCTATGTTCAGGAACCACTTAAAAGCTCTTTCAAAGGAAGAAAAAAAAAAAAAACGTGGATCAGGAGCACATCAGATGTTCTCAAAGATATTTATTCATTTAGAGCAATCCCGCACTACTGCCAGTTACATTATTACCAGCAGTCACTCCATTACCTGTAATGCTTCTTCTGAACAGTCCCAGGACACTGGATGTAGCTGGGCTTACACTGAGTAGTTTTCAGGCACTATACAAGCAGACAGACATTATTACATTTACTACAACAGTGGGCTCAGAGTCAGATTGTTTGAGATCGGTGTCAGTTCCAGAAATGTCCAGTGTGAGGAGGTGCCCCACAGATATAAACCCCAAGGTCCTGCTTCTACAGTGTAGCTTCTTGTTTGCCTTGTTTCTTCTTGTGTAAATTCTAAATATGTGCACAAAACAAACAGAAATTTTTTATTGCTTGGTTCATTGATAATGAATGAATGAATGTTTTGCACGATTTTAGCATTTTATTATTTTATTATTATTTTTTAGATTGATCATCCTGATTTTATAATCTTTTTTATCCGCTTTTTACTAAATCGACAAGATCAAAATGAGACTGTGTTACCGTTTTGTGTCGCTATCTGCTTTTCCGTCTTGCTAACGGAGACGCAGTTCCAGACACGTATGGCCATCTTGTGATCGCCCTACCATGCCAGCACGTGCCTCCTCATCCGGCCGAGAGGGCTGCCTCTGCCTGGAGTGGAGAATCACGGAGTTGGAGAGGAGAACATCTGTCCTCCACCAGATCAAAGAGGATTAGGAGCTCCTGGACTCCTCTGGAGACCATGGGACCATGGCCGGAGAAGAGCTGGACTCAGCTGTCCTATGTCCTGGAGTTGCTGCAGAGCAGGCTGAAGATCCTTGGATCCAGCTGAGCGTTAGACCCAACTGCCCGGCTAGCTCCACTCCACCCCAATGCAGGGCAGTCTGCCTTCTATCAGACCAAAACAGAAAACAGACTGTTTACTGTGCTGACAGGGGGTCAGCAGGGTATGATAAAGAGACAGTGCTCAGGTACAACATATCCAGTTGGATCAGCATTATGTGAAACCTAGGTTCTCCATAATACAGTGCAATCCTGTTTTGTATTGTTGGAAGACCGATGTCATGGGGAAGGAGTTGGTGTCTCAGCTATAAAGGTTAACCCAGAGTGATCTGCGTAAAGAGATGGTGCAAGCTGGATCATTAATGTTGTGTTTTGTTATCTCTGTGTCTTCATTTGATGTCTTGGTGTTTTAGTTTGATCTTTGAATATATAAGGGGAAAGCTGCAATGGTTTGGGACACTGGTCAACACTGTCTCCTGTGCATATGCCTGTGTATATGGCCATTTCACTACTCACATTTTGCACAATTGTATATTGTCATTATTACTGAACACACAGAACAATAAGCTGTAAACTATATTGAAACCTGGCTTAGTGAAGATGGGTCAGCTACTCTTATTGAAGCATCTCCCCATAATTAGAGTTTTTTTGTACAAACACACAGCAGAAGAAATGGGGTGAACTGGCTGCCATCTTTTAAAATTCCGTAAACTGTAAGGTTTAATTCAGTACCTTTGAGTACCGTGCTGTGCTGTGTAAATGCCAGCCCTCAGTGGTGGCTGCCAGTGCACAGGCCGTCCCAACAAGCTTCCACAATGATTTCTGAGAGCTCTTAGCCATAATCCACACAAAACTTGTTAGAATTTTCATCAGTGGATGTTCTAATTTGCACACAGATACAGACACTGACTCCAGGGCTATTCTGTTATTCATTATTAACTATAGGACCTACTGAATTCTATGGCTTTTATTCAGCATGTTTCAGGACCGACCCACAGCCGTGGTCACACCTTAGTTCTGGTCATTTCTAGAGGACTTTTCATATGTGATTTTCATATTAACCTACAGGGTCCAAGTTAAACTACGCGGTCGTTCCCTGCACTTGGAACTGTACTTCCCTCTAGGGTTTTGGTTACATACTTTGTTGTACGTCGCTCTGGATAAGAGCGTCTGCCAAATGCCTGTAATGTAATGTAATGTAATGTAATTTAATCTGTAATATCATATTGTCAATACTGCCATATCTGATCACTAGTGCATCATTTTTAATACCATGATCAATTGCAAACAACTAAAAACAGAAATGTGATATTACCCCTTTGGTTGCTCGGCAGTATACTTCTTATTTCTGTACCCATCCAAATCTGACTGCACTGATTTACGTAATCATTTCAACGCTCAGCCGAAAACTCTGTAGCTCCTGTTATATTCTCAAAACAGGAGGTGGAATGGAGGAATGAAAGCATCCCACAGCTTAAGCGATGTTGTCGTGGGGCGGAGCGGAGATGGAGGAAAATCAAATCACAGGTATTTTATGACGTTTGGCACAGAGTTTTTCAAAAAATTCTAAATTATATTTATTATAACCCCAGAAAGCCGTTTTCCACTATCGACCACCTTCTCAATCCTACCCGTGTCCAAACAAGGGATTTGTCTCAATATCAAAATGCACAGAATTTACTTCTATTTATTCTGAGTTGAAAATTTTTCTAAGTTGAAAATATTAATTCTGGTGTAAAACAATCGGGGGTTAATCAATAATTAACCCCCCTATTCCTCCATGCAGAGTCTTCTGAGATTGATTTGAAATTATTCATCATGACATGCTGCACAAAGTTGTTACTGAATTCAAGTCCCCAACCAGTCTTGTAGACCCCACCGCCACCTAGCTTTTTAACAGGCACTGATCTTAACTGGTTTAAGACCTAACAGCACAACTCTGAGAGTTTTAATGTCATGCGGTGTCCCTCAGGGATCAATTCTCAGACTAGTCCTTTTTAACCTTGATATGCTACCTCTGGGAGGTGTTATGACTACAAACACGATCCGGACTAAGAAGTAGCTTAAGCGCTTAAGGGCTTAAGCATCACTGTTGACACCAACTCGCACGTGGAGATCCCGCGACCTGAAAAGTGTGCGCTTGTTTGCAAGCCCTGGTTTTCTTTTCTCCCGGGTAATTAGTGCTACTGATTGGCCAGAATGTCTTCACACCTGACTCCCAGGCTGAGGGAGGGTGGAAAACCAGCAGTTCTCAGCCCTCGAGAACCGTGAGTTGCTGATCCCTGCATTAAAGAATACATTGCAGAAGGTCATCCTGAGGTCGAGAACCTGACTGAAAACTGTGGAGGCAGGTACCCTGTCTGCGATAACAATAAACAAAAAATTGTCAAGTCATTGACCTGTTTAAATAAGGTTGAGAAGATGAACTGGAAGAATGGAGGAAGCTGCTGCACTCGTGAGATGTTCCTGGAAGCAGAAGTGGCAATGATAGAAATACAGACGGAGAAAGAAAAAGAGGAAGAAGTGAAAAGAGAACTAGAGACGTTACAGACCAAGTACAAATCAGGAGTTGACGCTTGACAAAAAAGGGGGGCAAGGGGGATCTGGAATAACTACAGAGGGAGGAGGACAAATTCATACAACGGGAAAAGCAGGAGAGGAGGTTGAAAGAGAGGAACAACACAGAAGAAATAATAAGCCCGATAAAGAGCAGGGGGAATTACAGGGACACCTGACACTTCTGGTGAGGAAAGAAGGTAAGGAAAGGAGGTGAGGAAAGAAGGAGAGGAAGGGAGAGGAGGAAATGAGGTGAGGGAAGGAGGAGAGGAAAGGAGGTGGGGAAGAGAGAGGAGGAAAGGAGGTGAGGAAGGGAGAGGAGGAAAGGAGGTGAGGAAGGGAGGAAAGGAAGGGAGGTGAGGGAAGGAGGAGAGGAAGGGAGGAGAGGAAGGAGGTGAGGGAATGAGGAGAGGAAATGAGTTGAGGGAAGGAGGAGAGGAAAGGAGAGGAGGAAAGGAGGTGAGGAAGGGAGGAGAGGAAAGGAGGTGAGGGAAGGAGGAGAGGAAAGGAGGTGAGGAAGGGAGAAGAGGAAAGGAGGTGAGGAAGGGAGGAGAGGAAGGGAGAGGAGGGGAAAGGAGGTGAGGAAAGGAGGTGAAGAAAGGAGAGGAGGGGCCAGTGAACCATAGAAGCAAGAGCAACATGACAGAGGAGGAGAAGAAAACTGTAAACAAGAGGGAAAAAAAAGGAATGAGATGAAGAAGGGAGTGAGAAACTGTGGAGGAGAAAGAGAGAAAGGGGATCAGAATTTTTAGTTTACACTTACTGGTTCTGAGACTATTAGGGTTAACCGGTAATGGTTTTTGAATAGAGAACTACAGAGCTATAAATATTGTAACCTGTGTACACAAATACACATGGTATCCACAGTACATCACACTACAGCACAACACAATAACCTTCTGTAAGTGTAGAAATTCTGCGCAGATGAGATTTTAAGGCTATTATTTTGACAGCACACGTAATTTACGGTACCATACAAACTCAAAATTATAATTTGCTGTCCCATATTGCTCCACTATGTGATTATTAGCTCCAGTACGCAAAGCCCCCAGCAGCAATATCTCATTTAACAACAGGGGGGCCTTTCCTGTGGTTATATATACATACATAAATACATACACACACACACACACACACACACACTTATATATATATATTAGGGGCATGCAGAGACCTCATTATCTGTATCTGGATCTGTATCTGTTCAACCAACAAAATTATCTGTATCTGTATCTGTATTCGGATAGAAGACAGGAAATGGGCGTGGTTTATACCAGAAGTCACGTTAAATCAGGCAAATGCTGTATTTTCTAACCTAATATTAATTGACAGTGCAATTGTTGTACCTTCAAAGCATCACATTGATTTAATATTGCCATATAATTAATTCTGAAATATATTTCCACATCCTCATACTGTACTTTTCATCTCTCTCATTTTTTTATTTTTAACTAAACTAAGTTTTATGAACTGTCTGGACCCTGAGATCTGCTGGGAGGTGGGTGAAAAAAACCAATGAATATCTCAGCTCAAAATAGTTGTATCTTTAATGTATTGTGCACATAATTTTAATTAAGAAAAACAATGTTTTAAAAAGAATGTATACTATTGGTACTAGCTTTTACATAAAATATTTCAAGTTTACTGAGTGTAATTAATGCAGAGAATTTTTTTACCCACGAAAATAATCGGTCATCCTCCTCTTTTGTCCTCTTTTTCTTCCTCCTTTATCCATCTTTCTTAAACTGTCAAATTGAAACAAAATAAAACCAGTGGCGACTGGTGAGCTGAAAATTGGTGATGCGCAAAACTTTCCTTTAAACTAATCATTGATCTCAAACTGTTTTAATTAATTTTCAGTGATTAACAATGCAAACGATCTGAAGCAATTGGAAAGGGACACACAGCTTCTTCGCATTGTGTTAGGGAGATTAAATGATAAATGCGATTTAGAAAAATCTGTTTTAATCACTAAGCAGTGGCGGAATCGGCCTCTGATTTTCCTTGAGTATCAATGCAATTAATGCACAAAATAGGCTACTCAATAGCAATACTATCATATAGTCAGCTCTCCCCAAATAGGCAGTTTTAACGAGTAGCCTAGGCCTTATAGCCAACATTTATTTTCATTTGCAGTACGAAATTGTGCACATTTTTAATCAACATTATTTGTGGATACATGCACTTCTTTCTCCGCACTCGAATTCATGGCAAATATCTGCAATGCGTAGATTGTAAACAAAATTGAAGTGTAGGTTTTGTTTTTGCTTGTTATTCTGAAAGCTAACACAGTAGATAACAGACTGGTGTATCTTGTTTGTTAAGTGTAGACTACTTGGTGATTAAAACGGATTTTAAACAAATAAATTGAATTTATGATTTAATCCCCCTAACACAGTATGAAGACGCTGTGTGTTTGGCTACTTGCTATTTGATTAGTCCCATCGTTGGCACGCTTGATAATAAAGGAAAATTACTAATGATTAGTTTAAAGGAAAGTTTTGGGCCCCACCAATTTTCAGCTCACCTGTTGCCACTGTGAACGTTATGTAGGTATGAGGGAAATATTCAATCCTAGCTTAGCTGCTGACCAGCAACCTGCTGATTTTGCTCAAGCAGTCTAAGTTGCCGTTAATAATAGCAGGCATTCGTGGGGGCTGTTTATTTATCTCTCTTTAAAATGTTGCATAGATGAAATTACATGTTAATGAAATTGTCTACCGCGTACCCTGCATAACAGTAATAGCCTACATGAACTATCTTGCCTGTTTTATTTATTTATTTTTTCTCCTACTGAACTAAGTTTGGATAGACTGCAAACCATCTGATGTCTCATATTTTCCAATGGTGGCAACTGTTAACATGAATGAATTTCGTGTTCATTATAGCCAGACCTATAAATATTGACTGAAATACACGGTAAAACGTCGGTTTTTAAATATTTCGACTGCGTTTTTTTATGGAGGAACTTAACACATACAGCTAAACACTCCAGGTTCTAAGCTTCATTTTGATGTACAGGTTGAGGGGGTTTGAAAGAAATCCAACTGCCACACCAGGCTTGTGTCTTCCTAGCTCCTACACCTCCTCCTCGATGCGAGAGTTTCCCTGAGTGATAGCCGGGAATGGTCAAGCTCTTCAGCCCGATGCCTGCTGTGCGCTGACTCGGTGGGGGCGACTACAGAATATAGCGATCACTTTTCAATAATGTGTAGTAAAGGAAACGACTAGTTAGTGAAATCAAAGTCCTATGTTGCAAACAGAATGGGAATTTTTATCTAGGCTAGTGGCCATCCACAATGATATGAATCGATTTGAAGAAACATAATGGCTGACGGACATAACTTATTTATTAAACGTTTTGCAGCGCAGTGGCTCAAAGTTCGTCGTGTGTGTAACTGGTGCCCCCCACCCCTCCCCCCCTTTTCTTGGCATGTTCAGATAAGTCATGTTCTTATCTGATGGAAAGAGGTGGGTCATTGAAGGTGAACTTTGAACGGAACAAAGAAGAAGTAGAAGAGAAGAAGGGGGAGAAGCAGAAAACTTTTTTCAAGAGAGATTTTTAAAAATCTACTCTTTTATTTTGCCTTTTTCAGTAGGCTAGTTTAATTACCAAAAAATATTTACGCAAAATTTATTCACTCTATATGTTTTTTAATACTCAGTTTAGTAGTATTTTATTTTTGCCTTTTCTAGACGTTCTCTATATAAGTAGATATAAACAATCAAAGTGTAATCAATACAATGATCTGTAAGTACATTCTCTTTTATACTACCTACGTGAGTGTAATCATGTAATTCTAGGAAGTATAACCACTGCATTTACTATCTACTGTTTGTTTTTCTGTACATATATATAAGTATATATATACTTTCTGCCCGTGAACAATAATTAAAGTCATCGTAACAGGTAGATTAAGCAAATGTGAGCCAAGTGCAACAGTCAAAAATGTATATTAGTAGTATAATTGTAAATACATAATTATTATCTATGGTAAGATTTGAAGCTGGAGGCTTGTTTTTGAAAAATGCATCATTCTCTTTTCATTCCCACAGGACCATTTTGAATTTTATGTTTTGAGAACATATTTTTCTGTAACGGCCATGGCAGGGTGGATTGATTGTGGTGAGTAGTGACACAACTGTGTCTAAGTTATCTCTCTCCTGTGGGTTTAATGCAAACATTGAACATTAGTATATATTCACAATCAAAGAAAATGATACAAAATCAAGGGATTATTTCCTTTCCAAATACTTTGTATAGACTACTGCTTTAGCAAGTGCAAAAAGGGACTTTATTTTAAATTTAGTCTGAACTTCATTATATTACAGTTTTTTTCTTAGTATTAGTATTATCTTATTTGCTTCTTAGTAGTTCATTGATTATATGATGATATGGTAGATTATGGAAAGGAAGGAAGGAAAGGAGGATATTTTATATTTGTTTATTAGTTCTCTTGAGTGAGGAGACAGTTGAGGCTAAATGCTGACGGCTACCTATAACCATGTGAACACCAATTAAATTTTTTTAAAGCTAAATTTTAGTAAGGGTGGTGTGGGATGCCCAGGGGTGAGGGAATAGGGGAGGAGGTGTAGAAGTCATAATTTGAAATGACTTTGTTTAAATGCTAGAAGTATAAAAAAATCCATTATTGGAACTTGAGGTTGCTATGAACTGTGGGAGCCATGACATAGCTGGGATTACAGAGACATGTCTTGGGGAGGAGGATGGGTATGAATATAATATAGAGAGGTACAAACTCATTAGGAAGGATAGATCCAGTAAGACAGGTGGGGGGTATGGCTCTCTATATAAATAAATAAAAATGTATTTAATGTGCAGGAAATTCCGTAAAAGTACCAGTTCAAGCCTAGTGAGGATATTTGATTTAAGCTCATAGGGATACATTACATTACATTTATTTAGCAGATGCTTTTATTCAAAGTGACATACAAAAGTGCATATCATGGTCATTGGAACAACTATAAAACAAGGTTTGATAAGGTACAAAAGGACCATGAAAAGGACCTTACACTAGGCGTGTATTACTGGCCACAAGCTTCAGACGGCAGTGTGAATTCAATGCTCTTTGGAACCATAAAACAAGCTTTTATCAGGGAGTGAGACTATTATTATGGGTGACTTCAATTACCCTGCTATTAACTGGGAATTGCCGACAGGACAAAGAAAAAGTGCAGCAGAATTTTTAGATGTTATGAATGACCTTTTTGGAACAGTATGCCAATCAGCCCACAACAGGGAAATAGATCCAGAATTTATTTCCCTGTTGTGGGCTGATTGACATACTGTCAATATATACATAATTTGTAGCATAGAGGTAATTGAGCCACTTTGGACTAGTGATCATTCTAGAGTTATTTTTAATATATTTTGGCAAATTAACAAGGCCTCATCTATGGCCAGAATCTAACATTTTAGACATGCCAAATTTAACATGATGCAAGCAAATTTAAGTAATATTGACTGGGTGCAACTTCTTGCTTGCAAGACTGTGAATGAAAAGTGCTGGGACCCACTACTCTTCCTCATTTAGATCAATGACCTTGACAGGGACGTATAAAGTACATTAGTAAAATTTTAAGATGGTATAAAACTGGGAGACCTAGCTAATAGTTTGGAATCTACTAAAGTAATCCAAGAAGTGGGCAGAAACCTGGCAAATGAAATTCAATATAGCCAATTGTAAAGTTCTGCATGTGGGAAACAAAAACATTGGGCAAGATTACTTTCTGGGAGGAACAAAAGATGAATGTGGATATATAGCCAAAAGTACTGCGTATAAAACCAAGGAAGTTCTACTTATCTAATACAATACATTTGTTAGACCACACTTCTTCTGGGGACCATACTACCAGAAATATATAAAGAATCTGATCGGGAAAATGTTCAAAGAAAAGCAACCAAATTGATTCCTGGTATGAAAGATAAAAGCTATGAGGAAAGACTTAAGATGCTTAATCTCTTCAAGCTTAGGCCTGTTCTTGACATTATTTTATGTTATGAAGTGAAATTGAGTTAAATTAAATGGAGAAAATGATAATAAGAAGAAAAATGTTAATAGTAATACTAATAATAATACTTGTTTTTATTATGTGACCAAAGACCAGTGTAGCATACAGTATATATTACAGAAGTTTAAACACAATATTATTCTGATAAGCAAATTATAGCATCCTGATGCTGTTTGTTTTAATGAAGAGATTATTTTATATTTGGAGTTGTACACAATACCGTATGTGGGTTCCACATTTTCTATTGTGCCTCATTGTGCATTAAGTAATGACTCACTGTGCTATTTCCAGGAGATGTGAAAACAGAGGATTTGCGGAGAAGAGTCAGTGCTGAATTTGAGCGTCCCAACAGTACGTTAATACCCCTGAAGAAAAAAAAAACTAACAATTTATTTCTATGAACTGGCGAAACATATACAAAGTTCTAAAAAGTTAACAATTTTTTTAAAAAGTGCAATTCCTTGACCTTGTATTATAGTAAACATTTTGTCCCATTTTGCAGTGTCTGAGCTGAGGGTTGTGCTGCTGGGGAAGTCTGGAGAACTGAAGAGTAAAGTGGGGAACATCATCCTGGGGGCAGAGGTCTTTTCAGTGAAAGATCAGTGTGAGAGAGCACGAGGTCTGGTGAATGGGAAGCGTGTGGCATTGATCAACACTCCAGACTTACTGGACCCCGAGCTCCCTGATGAGAAATTATTCCATCAGATAGAGAGGTGTGTTACCCTGTCTGACCCAGGTCCTCATGCATTCCTCCTGGTGCTGGAGAATGGCAGCATTACATCTGAGGGGAAAAAAAGATTTGAGAGAATCCTGCACTCTTTCAGTCCTGAGGCCTTCATGTACTCGATGGTACTGACCACACAGGGGAGTAAAAGAACTGTCTTTGACCAATCTTATAACCAAGTTCTGCAAATGTGTAGGGGAAGGTGTTACACATTACAGATTAATTACACCCAGGTTACTGAACTAATGGAGAAAATAGAGCAGATGGTGAGGCAGAATGGAGGAGGTTTCCTCAGCTGTGAGATGGTCAAGGAGCCAGAATCAGCCAGGTTTGGAGCGAGTCAGGTACCTCTGAGGGGGGCTGAACAGCAGGTGGAGAGGAAGGAGAAACCAAGGGCTCTGTCTGAAGAACTGCAGGAAATTAAAGGAAAAAAAGGTAAGACAAGAATCAGTCAAAGAAAAGATATGCTGTAATTAGTTTGTGTTACTAATGGTGAGAACTGATTTGATAGCTAAGTTACCCCTTAATGCTTCCAAACATTGAATAAATAAAGATAAACACTGGATAAATAAAGATGTAGAAACCTGAGAGAAATCAGGCTTTTGTTTTGCTACAGAATATACAGTTATAGCACTCTGAACTGATGCATAAAACATTGAAAACGTATCACTGATTATTCACAAACTGACAATATGCAAAGTTAATTTCATATTTCAAATGTTAACATTTGCCAGAATCAGCCACGCTTGGAGTGATTCAGGGTCTTCTGAGGAAGGCTGGACAGAAGTTGGAGAGGAAGGAGAAATCAAGGGCTCTATCTAAAGAACGACCGGAAATTAAAGGAAAAAAAGGTAAGAAAAGAACCAGTCAAAGAAAAGACATGCTGAAATTAGTTTGTGTTACTAATGGTGAGAATTGATTTGATAGCTAAGTTACGA